>JACXGK010000504.1:61641-106164 GCA_016801125.1 Novumbra hubbsi
ACTTCCTGGCACCAGCACCCCCCCTTCAACTGTCCTCTTCGTCTGCCTCCGAGGTCACCAGATGGCCCCACGATCAGAGATTGGGTCTGCATGAAAAGGACACGCCCACCCAGGAAGTCCACTCAAGAGATTACATCCAATGATTGAGGGGTGGGAGGGGCTGAATATAAACTGTCTCCAGGTGAAAGTAATTCAGATCTTTTCTACTGTACTGTGGGGAACGATCTCCAGAGAGCTGTCTGTAATAAAGGTGTTTTGTTTGGAAAGACTTGAACCGCGTGGACATTCTCTGATTCGGACCCGGGGGAAGCAGATTTTGAACTCAACACTGTGGAACTAACTTCGTAGGCGCCTGCAAAGAGTTGCATATGTTTCTCACACATCCTGAGGAGCCTAACGTCAGGAAGCATTTGGGTGAAGAAGGCTGCTCCTGGGTCTTCAATCCTCCTCATTCTTCCCACATGGGAGGAGTTTGGGAGCGGATGATTGGCATTTCCAGACGCATACTAGACTCTATGCTCAGCCAAACCAGCACCTCACGCCTCACTCATGAGGTTTTGTCTACATTGATGGCAGAGGTCACAGGCATAATTAACGCCAGGCCGCTCATACCCATCTCGTCAGACCCAGATTCACCATTTCTCTTGACCCCCGCATCACTCCTGACACAAAAGGGGTGCGCTTCCCTTCCTCCTCCGGGAACCTTTGACTGCAAGGACCTCCACCGCCAACAATGGAGACAGGTGCAGCATCTGGCTAACACCTTTTGGGACAGATGGAGACGGGAGTACCTACCGACACAGAGTCGTAGCAAGTGGCAGGACATAAGGCCCAATATGAAGATAGGTGACCTGGTCCTGCTTAAAGACAACCAAGCAAAGCGTAACGAGTGGCCTATGGCTCTGGTTACAAAGACATTCCCTAACCAAGATGGAAAGGTCCGGAAGATCGAACTCAAGGTCACAAAATCTGGGTCAGCCAAGACTTTCCTTAGGTCTGTCTCTGAGACAATCCTTCTCAAGAGTGCTGAGGAAATAGACTGAATAGGCCCTGGTTGTTCAAGCATATTATTGTTCCAGTTATTCAGGAAGTGGTATATATATATACTCTATACCAGACGGGGAGTGTCATGTTACTTTGTATTGAATACCAGCAGTGTCTCCACCTGGTGGTTGTTTAGTAGTAATTCAGTATTTCCCTGCTAACTTCCTACTAATGTTCTATTGGTTGCTTTCGTAATTCCCTGAGGAAATGTTTAGTCAATACGTTAGCTGTGTGAGAAACTTCGACGCCGGCTATCTTTTTCTTTTCACTGTTTGTGCCTCGGAAAGCTTCGCTTGTAAGTAATATATTTACATATAGTTCACTATAAGGGTACACGCTTGTCATGTAATATGTTACATTTAAATACCTTTACGTTCCTTTACTTGAGAATATTGCAGACGTTAAATTAGCAATGAGAAGGATACTTTCTATTGTCACAGCTATTTTTTTGCCTTCCCGCCGTATCTGTCGGTGTTACAAATTGAAGTTTGTAAATTTTATATATAAGCTACATACTTAGTTTTACATGTGTCATTTTTATGCATTTGTATAATTGTATGCTATTCGTGTAGTAGTCAGTTATTGCCATGTTTTGGTACCGTTTCTGTTTTACAAAATAAATCCTTCCAGAAGATTGAAGGCCTGTTCGCTATCTGCACGCACAAATTGAGGACAGAATACCAACTGTTGAACTTTTCTGGACAGTTTTCTAACCTTACAAATACACGGGGTACCCCCTCTACTTTCTTACATTTCAAATTCTCATCTACATTAAATACTTTGTCTTCACTTTTTTTATGAACCTCTTGTTCATAAATGGCCACCTTGATAAACTCACCATCATAGTCTTTTAACTTGTAAACAGGTGGCATATGAGGAACACATTCTGTCCCTGCAAATAATTCATGCAAGTAGCCTTGTTCATAGTTCTTTATCAAACACCCCGCAACTTTAAGATGCAAACAATAGCTCCTTTTACCAGTTCCATACGTATGCCCTTGTGATTGCTATTGTTACAACTTTTTAAAAAGTCTTGAATCACATCAAAATTACGCCAGGTATTATTTGCTGTGAAATAATGCCACATCCTCTCCTTCAAGGACCAATAATGCTCATTTGTTGATGCTTTTATATCTGAACCCGTTGCAAAATGTATGATGTTATTCATAAAAAAAAAAAAAACAAGAGGAATCCCTATCCCTCTCAACAATTTACACAACCCTTTGAACAACCTCTCTCAACACAGATAATTAATTAACAATCTTTACGCAAGATCTGGCACAAGCACACTGTCATAAAACAACAAACACTCTTTATCTTTTACAAAAACTGTCATTAAATAACCCTCCTTTCTTTTATTACCCCCCCAGAGACAGATGTCCATGAATGGGTCATAGATCTTTCTGATAACATTTTGTTTGAGATCTATGACGTATACTACATTTTATACAGTAATACTGTGATGGTTGTGTTCCCTTCATTTTTTGGAGCAATGTATTTAATTTCCAGCACTGTCCTTACTTTTACTACTTTAATAAAGCATAGAATGAAGTAATCAAAATAAAGTACAGGAAATTATGAGATTCATCTACATGTTTTACTTAGTTTGACAGCATAATGCTAATTGCTATTAATATGAAACTATTGTTGATATACTCAGCAGTTACTTACGCATATGCATAACGCATGACGCATTTTGTCAGTTACGCATTTTTCAATGCATGTTTGCTTGTTTCGGTAGGTCTTCATTACAAAGGATTTTACAAACTGTTCTTAAATTGCATTAAGCATGAAACATGGCAAGTACACATTTTTCAAAACGCCTCTTTAGGCATGTCTGTATCTTTGTCTTACCCTCAAAGTCAACTGTGCCATCTCCATTGTTGTCAGCATCTCTGATCACCGCCTCAATTTCTCTTCTGTTTGCCTGGTATCCCAACAGTTTTGTCATGGCATGCTTCAACTCATCGATGGTAATTGACCCATCACCATCCATGTCAAACTACAACCAGTGGGAAGAGATAAAGGAGATGTAAATCTATGAAGCTAAAATGAACACTCATGAAAAGTGTGAAGAGATCATTTCAAAATAAAAAAGGGAAATGTGTGTTTGTGTGTGAATACGTTTGTTTTTGCACATTGAAGATGCCAAAGGGATAGCAATGGAACAATAAAAAGATGAATAATAATTTACACTTTATATTAAGTTACTCTAATGAATTACTGAATAACACAGGAACAGCTAGTAATTAAGTTGGTACAGTTATTACACAATCAGAACAAGAAATGTTTCCAAATGTCACATCCATATTTATTGTACATATATATACAGAGGCAATAGGACCTGTAAATAAAAGCTAATTCTATGTAAATAGAATATTCTTAAATTTCACTTTATTGCAACACACTAATTAAAAAGTAATTTTTGCACTGTTTCAGATAACAAATAGTCCCATCGTTTTAAAGAGCAAGTTTGAGATTTCTAGTATTGTTTTTACTCTACTATATATTCAACTATAAGTTTATTATTTATTAGAATTAACTCTCAACATATTTATCTCTTGTGGTGTTAACACGTGAGGTCATTTTAAATAATGTTTGGGCTAATATATACTTAGAGAAAAAAAAATTGTAACTTCCAGTTTACGCAAAAAAGTTAATTCAAACATATATATTACTATAATTAGTGTAACTGTGTATTCTAAAAGCAACTCATCACACAAAATGACTGCATCCAGATTTTGCGGTTTATTGGCACAAACATCAAACAAAAAGCAACTAAAATCAAGGCACAATATGGGACAACATATATGTCTGAGTCATCTGTGCCACATGTCATTTGTAGGTCAAATGTGCTGTAGTAAAACAGGTCTTTGACATATAATAAGCAAGGGCCTTTCCTGGCCTTTGCAACTTGATAAGAATGGAAGTGTTCTTTAACACTCAATGCATTCATTGCAAAAGCAAAAAAGTCAGAAGTCATCTACTGATATCTGAAATCGTGGTGGCATCTCAAGCTAAACCTTTCCACACCCTTGGTATTTCACCAATTGTACATGCATGTCCTCTGTACAAGCAAGTGCCCCAGTGAATCTGCCATCTCCACACCTTCTATTGCATTTAATGACAACATTCTTACTGAAACAGTGTCCAACCTATCACCACTAAACATTTCCCATCTGATTTAGATATCTATTCGCTTTTTACATTTCTTGAAACAATTCTTTCCCTTCTTACACCATCTATGAAGTATTGGCTTAATTTTACGAATACATCAAGGGTAGTGTGTCCCAAATGCAATTCAAATATTCAAATGATCTTCCATGAAGTGGATTGTTATGCAATATGAAAGCATGGGGGGAAACACAATGTTAACAATCTGCAGCAGTAAAAGCATTAGATAACCAGTGTTCATAATTTCTGCTAGTGAAATCACAGAAAAATAATGTTGCACAGAAGGCACCAACTCTGAATGACATGTAGTCCCACATCGTTAGAACCATCAGCCAGTTTTACTGCAGAAAGTTCATTGTTTTCTCAATAAAACTAAAATAGAATTGCCCTCAATTCCAATTCGAGTGTTGTGTGTTCTCCTGCAAATACTGCATCATTAATTATATCTCATACTGTGCAATGCCTTCTAAAATATAATGCATTATGTTTACTGAGAAGTTTCTGAAGGATGAAAGTAATGCAAAGTATTAAAAAAAGCTGGTTAATTTGACACCAAACACTTAAGGCAATGATGGGTTTGCACGCATCTGCTGACAGTGTATCATTTATTCATTTAGTTCTCAGTACTATTTTTGGACTGTCTTCACTAAATATGGTCTGGAAAAGGACTTCCTCACCCAGATAAAAACAGCAGCAATACCTTGCACCAAAAGACTTGACAAAACCAAACAATGAATGGATGCCAAGTTTGTGACCAGCCTATGACACCATAAATGACAGTAAAATCAAACACATTTGCATCACTTACTGAATGTCACTGGTTTACATTGTATTTATTATGTAAGCATGTAACTACAGAAATTATGTTTTTAACTTCATTCACTTTACTTCATCCAGGCTACAGTCAATAACCACAAAAAGCAATGTTTAATGACAACTTCCAAAGATGATATTCATACATTCAAATGTATATGTGTGTACCTTCTTGAAAAGGATTATGTGTCTTTCTGCCTGACCAGCTAATGTATTTCCTGTGTGACGGTGTAGGAAGGAGTGGACCAAAATGCAGGTAGGCAGTTTGCTCAATAGGGTTTATTGTCCCTATTGTTGACACGGTAAGTGTTCAACGACAACTCCTGTTCTCTGATACATGAGATAATCAACAGTGACAGAGCCACTCAAATGCTCTGCAGCACAGACGTGCTGACACACAACACATACGACAATACTGAACGAAGAGACAAGACACACGAGGGAGTATATGCACAGGTAACGAGGGCCAGCTGTAAGGAATCAGGGAGGGATGCGTTCACAGGACATGGGGAATAGGACAAACATGAACGATGGTGCCTAGAAGGCCGGCGACGTCGAACGCCGGGGGGCTACGCGGGCAGGGGAGTGGCCGCCAGTAGGCGGAGACGTGACATCCTGGCTTCTTCTGACCTTGAGCATCTGGAGGCAAAACCTTTAGGAGCAGAATAGACGACATGTTGCCGTCCTAGCCTGCAAATACATAAATAAATCTAGCAAATCAAACACTGACTCGTCCTGCCTCCAAAAATGATAAGCCAGGAGATGGCTGACTACAATTTTTTCACGAAGTGAAAGAGCAAGAAATGTCAGAATAACGTAAATGTGCTTTTCTAATTACCCAACTTGTGTTGCCCAATTCATATCGGCAAGATTAAACATGTAATAACCTCCTAGAAAGTGTGCCCTGCTATATTCCGTATGGCCTATTCAACTAAAAAACATTCCTCTTTTTGAACAAAACTGCGTAAGTCATCTATTCCAATGTCTAGGACCATGTGACACAACATGTATTGAATAAGTCCTAAAAGCCAAGTACATTTTGATTAGAGATATACATAAGCCTGTATCAACTTCAGTTGTGGATCCTGCCTTGGGTATTAGCTCTTTGCTTCAGGTGTGGCGTAAGCACGGCTGATTTTGTCAAGTCGTGCATAATCTTCTACATTAAGTGAAAGTGATCTTCATCTTCTTCACAACCGATTAATCTGCATTATTTTATATAATGAGAGCAATGAACGCTGGACACTTCTTTTCACTTGGTGGCTCATCACTGGACACTGGCTCTCTTGCAGATGCAGGACTTCAAATAGAGTGTTTGGATCAATTCATAGATATATTTTCAATGAAGATTGAAATCTGCTGTAATGAATTACGTTTAGGTGGTTTAAAAGTATATCCCATTCTTCAGCTGCTATCCTTTGAATAGTCTTCAGTCTCCAGGCCAGTACCACTCTCATGTCATAATAATACTCCTAATAGATGTTTGCCATGACCCTATAGAAGTGGGTGGGGGGTGGTACTCAGAGATGACCATTCACATATCAAGATTTGATGTATGGGTCCTCCAAATATGGAAACAGAGTCACAATGCCCCTGGCATACAGGTCACATGTGTTGTGGTGGGCTTGTTTTCAGGAGTGAAAAGGGCAACTTCCAACAAAACAAATGTTAATGTATTTTTTATCATACTCAGAATCAGCTTTATTACTAAGTACGTTTACACATACAAGGAACTTTCTTTGGTGCTATGGTGCATGACAGAAAAAACACAGTAAGTAGAATGAGGTAAACAAAAATAGAAATTACATTAAATATAAAATGTGCAAACATAAACTAAATAAGTGGAAAAGTGAATTGTGCAGGAAGCAAGTCCAGAGAAGTGCATTAATGTAATGCATTATTTAGAATTTAAGTTATGAGTCAAGTAATGGGACAGAGGGTGTTGGTGTCAGTGGGGGTCGTCTGGCCTTGTTGATGAGGCCAGCTGCCGATGGGAAGAAGCTGTTGTGGCGTGACGTGTTGGTCCTCATGGACATTAGGCTTCTGCCAGATGGGAGTGGCTGAAACAGTTCATGTCCAGGGTGGGAGAGGTCTGCCACAATCTTTCCAGCGCGCCTCAGGGTCCTGGTGGTTTACAGGTCCTCGAGAGATGGCAGATTGCAGCCAATCACCTTCTCTGCAGATCTAATGATACGCTGCAGTCTGCTGTTGTCCTTGGCAGTGGCAGCAGCGTTCCAGATGGTGATGGAGGAGGTGAGGATGGACTCAACATTGGCTGTGTAGAAGTGTCTTTGTCAGGTTGAACTTCTTTAGCTGCCGTAGGAAGTACATCTTCTGCTGTGCTTTTTTGGTAATGGAGGTGATGTTTGGCTCCCACTTGAGGTCCTGGGTGATCATGATGCCAAGGAAGCTGAAGGTGGGGGTGGGTGGGGCTGGGTTCTTCCTAAAATCCACAACCATCTCCACTGTCTTCATAGCGTTGAGCTCCAAATTGTTCTGTCTGCACCAGTTCACCAGGTGGTCAATCTCCCACCTGTAGGCGGTCTCATCTCCACCAGAGATGAGTCCAATGAGGGTGGTGTCATCCGCAAACTTCAGGAGCTTAATGGATTGATGACTGGAGGCATTTCTCACCTCCTTCTAAATCTAAATCTGTACTTGACTCTTTAAAACTGTCTTTATCTCCATTCTTGAATGCCTCCTGCTTTTCCATCCTTAGCCATCGGAGTTTAGCTGTGAACCAGGGTTTGTCATTGTTATAACTCACCCTGGTGTGTGATGGAATACAGCCTCTGTGAACTCATCCAGACTGTTGGAAGCAGTCCTGTAAACATCCCAGTCAGTGCACTCTAAGCATGCCCGAAGATCCTCCAAAGCCTCCAAAGCCTTACTGCTCCATCTTTAACATGTATACCAAATGATACACTTACCCATGAGCTAACTAATGTTATCAAATCCAGGAATTAATTAAAGTGGATTTCATTGATGAATTGATGTTAGCCAACTAGACAGCTTTAATAATCAGATTTTACTCTACAGCAAGAACATGCTAACATGCTAAGAGGCCTTCAACTTGGTCAAACTCTGCAAAAAAAACAATAAATCAAGTGAAACATACACTCTAAACCATCACCTATCACCCAACACACTACTATAATATAATCAAACATTATGCACCTAAACACCTTTTATTTTATTTATTTATTAATAATCTAGCCATATCTTCTCCGTGGGGCTGCCCATAATAACCTTACTCACCACTAACTTAGCTAATGTGATCATGACCAAACAACCTAAAAGGCTCTTCATACTTAATATAGCAATATTTTTATGTGTTTTAAGTTTTAATTTTTCACACAACGTTAAGTTAAACGTACCTGTAAGCGTCTTCAATCTTGCTCAACCCAAGGGGCGAAGTCCATCAGCCACAGTTAAAAAATTGCGTCTGAATCTTGCTATTTTCCTAGATAGTAGGTGCAGCTTCATAATAAGGTAACACTAGGATATAAACTAATACAACCCAGGAAATGTACTCCAACCCCAACACAAGAGAGAAGATAACTACACTAATTGTTTCATTGACTATTGGTGATGATTTTTATTTTGACTGTGTACCCATTCTTTGGAAAATCACAGAGGACCCCTGGAATTGTAGCAGCTACATGTGCAATAGGTAATAGCTAGCATAAAAAAGAAAAATATGCGTCCTGAAAGTATCCAGAAGTTAAGGAGTACATTCATAATTCAGGTTCTCCAAGCCTAATTAAAAGATTAGGCTAGATTCAGATGGTTTCCAACATTTGTCTATCATCTTTTAAAATAGTATATAATCTGACACCTGCACTTAGAGATACATGAGGAATTATGATTAAATGCCTAAAGATTTTTCACTTTGTCGGCAGGGTGATTTGTATCCTCAACATTACAGTTTCTAGCACCACACTCTTACCTCTAAACTGGCTATGTGCTGTGTAAGGGTTGCTGACGTGATAAATAACAAGTTATATTCTTAAGAACAGTCAAAGAATATTCTTAAGAATATTTACATAATAAAACAAAACAATCTGTAAAGCCTCTATAATAACATTCAGCAAGTACATTTATTGAACCAAATGCGTAATAACTGATTTCTTCACAAACATATTACTAAATAAGTTAATATTATGTTGGTAAAGCAGTTATTTCTTAGCTACGTAGTAAGTTGGGCAAATTTAAACTGTTAACATCTTCAGGAACATTCACCTCTTTAAAAGCGTCTTTCAGCTCCTTTAGTCCAATCATACCCGCAGTTTCAGCTAGTAGCTTAGGGGCCATCAGATCCACAAAATCCTCAAAGGCCACTCTCCCTCCCACTTTAAGAAAAAAGAAATATGTGAAAGAAATCTCTTAACATTAATAATGGCACTACTGTTATCTGTGTAAAGCACTATCTAAATTTGTTAATTTGAACAAGAATCATACTCCAATTGATCACTACATAATAATATGAATCAGCATTATTTTGTTTGTGTGTAACCTGTGTATTGAATGATCTAAATTGCAATATGCTGAACAGTAATTGGATAATATTTATTCCTTGATACGGTGTTTGCTGTTTATTTGTTTTTTTGGGGGGGGTCCTTTCTTGTTTTTAGCTTGTGTTTTTAAATATTTAAATGCTCAACATTGTGTTTAAAAATATATTTATAAAATACTATTTGTTTGTAGATACATTTAAAAAAAAAAAATCTTAACTTAATGAGAAATTATTATATAATGATATAAAAATAATGAACATGAATAACATTATCCTCTCTCCATTTACTACATAATCTAATGAGTTACGAAATCTAACGGTTAAAATGGAATAATGTAAAATATCAATAAAACTTGTAGAAGGCCCATCATTAACAACATCATTATTGCACAAACAACTTTGAACATGTCAATTCACAACAGGTGCGCAACTATACTGCACACACCAGTATTAGTTTACATACCAATTACTAATTAACCTACAAATACCTTTCAATTTTGCAACCCATGGAGACCAGTGTCTCTCCAGCTGTGGGTGACCAGGTACAGAAGTAGCTGGAACTTGCTGTCCTGCTGATTGGAAGTCATGAGGAATGGGAGGTTTTCTTATTGCAGTATCTTTCATTATTCTTGCCAGCTCTATGGTTAGAAACATCAAGTTTCCAGGTGCCAAAACCTCTTTATTATCCAGGGGGTCAGGGGGGCATGTGAAATACATTACTGCGATGCTCCATTTAGCAGCCTTTCCACCTAGCAAAATTAAGGCCACTGAGGGTTGCCCAACTGTTCATGAAAGATGGTAAAAAAGGTTTTGCTTCCCCGATTGGGCCAAATCCTTTCCTGTTCCTGTGAGTTCACATATATGCCAATACTAACTTGCTCAATACACCACATGTGTTCACATGTAAATACAAACCAGAAATCTATGGCCTTCAATGCAATAATAATCAGAATCAGCTTTATTAACAGGTAGGTTTACACATACAGTAGGGAGAACAAGTATTTGATACACTGCAGATTTTGCAGGTTTTCCTACTTACAAAGCATGTAGAGGTCTGTCATTTTTATCATAGGTACACTTCAACTGTGAGAGACAGAATCTAAAATCTCCCATCTTCAATGCTCTTACTGAGGGAAGGAGGTTGTTGGCCAACATCTTGCGATACATGGCCCCATCCATCCTCCCCTCAATGCGGTGCAGTCGTCCTGTCCCCTTTGTAAAAAAGCAGCCCCAAAGAATGATGTTTCCATTTCCATGCTTCACGGTTGGGATGGTGTTCTTGGGGTTGTACTCATCCTTCTTCCTTCAAACACAGCGAGTGGAGTTCAGACCAAAAAGCTTTTTGTCTTATGAGACCACATGACCTTAACCCATTCCTCCTCTGGAACATCCAGATCGTCATTGGCAAACTTCAGACAGGTCTAGAAATGCGCTGGCTTGAGCAGGGGGACCTTGCGTGCGCTGCAGGATTTTAATCCATGACGGCAGAGTGTGTTACTAATGGTTTTCTTTGAGACTGTGGTCCCAGCTCTCTTCAGGTCATTGACCAGGTCCTGCTGTGTAGTTCTGGGCTGATCCCCCACCTTCCTTATTATCATTAATGCCCCACGAGGTGAGATCTTGCATGGAGCCCCAGACCGAGGGTGATCGACCGTCATCTTGAACTTCTTCCATTTTCTAATAATTGCGCCAACAGTTGTTGCCTTCTCACCAAGCTGCTTGCTTATTGTCATGTAGCCTATCCAAGCCTTGTGCAGGTCTACAATTTTATCCCTGATGTCCTTACACAGCTCTCTGGTCTTGGCCATTTTGAAGAGGTTGGAGTCTGTTTGATTGAGTGTGTGGACAGGTGTCTTTTTTACAGGTAACAAGTTTAAACAGATGCAGTTAATACAGATAATGAGTGGAGAACAGGAGGGCTTCTTAAAGACAAACTAACATGTCTGTGAGAGCTGGAATTCTTACTGGTTGGTAGGTGATCAAGTACTTATGTCATGCAATAAAATGCGTGTACCTATGATAAAAATTTCAGACCTCTACATGCTTTGTAAATATGCAAAATTGGCAGTGTATCAAATACTTTTTCTCCCCACCATACATAAACAACATCCTTCTTTTTAGCAAACTGTCCCCCTACAATGGAGAAACCGTAAGAACCAATCGGTAGATATGAATACAAATGTTACAGGTGCGCTTTTTCTCAATCCAGCTTTAAGGGTTAAAGATGGCCATTTGTTAGTCTCAGACATGTTGTGTCAAAAAGAAATCAAGCCAATTACTAATCTTAGCATTCATATTTTTACTTACAGCAGGCTGATGTAACAGGAATTTGCTCAATTGAATTATAAAACTGGAAAACCAATCCCACAATCCCAGTAATTATGTAAGAAATCTTTGAAGTAACTTTAAGATAATCAACACTTTGTAAAAAAAAATGCTTATAAAGGAAGATCTGTTGTGGTTTTAGGTAAAACAATATGATTGAGAAGTTCATGTTCAAATTTCGGACATAATGTTCTATTTAGAACAATACACACCGATAGAATGGAACAAGACATAGACACCCGAATCACTTGTTTTAACCCTTGAGTTTTTCTAGACATCTACTATAGATTATTGCCCACAAAACTAGTCACCTGAAATGCTGACTATCTGAAAGGTATATGAGGCTGTATACCACGAGAGCCTGGTATATGAGGCTGTATACCACGAGAATGAAAATCAAAACATTTCTTATTTTACTTGGCAATAGGTTTAAAACAGAAATAATACACTTATAGGCTATTTGGTTAATCACTAATAGTTCATGGTCAACCCTGAGTGTTATTTCAGCATTTTATTTTCAATAAATTGGAACACCTTTCAAAAAACAACTTTTGCTTTATAATTGTGGATTATTGTGTGGATTGGCAAAACATATATTAGTTTTTTTATAAATTCCGTCTACAACCCACAAAGACATTTATTTCGGGTTTAAGGTTTGATCAATTTCAAATGATTTATTATTCTGCATCACTACAACAAGTATGTGCAATGTCCTGCTCATAGAAGGTCATAGACATAGTCCAGTCCCTGACCCAGCTCCCACATTGAGATCCATGTGCACAGCTCAGTTGCCAAGTTGGGCACATGCAGAGTGCTTTTGCTGAAAGGTGGAAAACCCAACAAAAATTAGTTCTTATTGTTCCACATTCAGTTTGCCCAGTAATATATGGTTTACCCAGAAATATGGAATACCTACCTCTACATCCCATAGTATCAAGGAACTGTAGATTAATTCAACCATTATCACAGTACATTGATTTCTTTATCTCCAAACTTGTGCCAGATTTGCAAGCCAATTTGGACACACTTGATGTTCGGTCCCTTTACACAAATATCCAGCACACTGCAAGACTACAAGCACTCTGACACTATTTCAAGACTAGAGCATCTGGTATCTTTCTGCCCTCTAGTTTTATCATGTCAATATTTCCAATATGCGGGCTACTTTTATCAGTACATACGGGTTACAGAGATGGGAGCTGCCCTCGCTCCCGATTATGCCTGTTGTTTAATGGGACACTGGGAGGAGATTTTATACATCGATGTTGGACAAAGTAACCCATATCATCAATATGTCATGCACTATAAAAGATACATAGACAACATTCTGCAGAAATTCTCTATTTTGACCCCAATTTTAAATTCACAGCTGAGATCAATCTAAAAGCATTGGACTTCTTAGACATTACAATTTACAAATATAAACAAAATGTCTTGGGGTCCACTATTAAAACATCTGCTAGTTTGAATCAGGCCATTGTTCACTCCCAGACTAGCCTTTAAGATTAGTCTGGGACCCTCTCTTGTAAAATTGGCTACCTCTCATTCTCTGGTCTCCACATTAAAGATCTAATGTTGTACAATTTATTATTTTGTCTTATCTTGAGCATTTTATGCTTCTTTCTGTTCTTTATGGAAGCCAATTAGCTTGATTAGTGAATTGGAAGTGGTCAACAAGTTTGAAATTTTGTTCACTTATTCAAATAAGTGAACACAATTGCAAATGTTGCGTTTCTATACTCAGTTCTAGTCATTCTGTTTCTATGTTTATTGAGGGGTCTCATTTACCCCTGATCATGTTTCTTTTAACTTTCCTTGGGCCCTAATGTGTCTTGCGTCTTGAATCGTTGGAGAAGGACGAGTTCTCTTGGCAGTTCAGACAGAAAATGCCACATATAATTTTAACCATTTATTGGAGAACATTATGCATAGTAAAGCAGTCCGATGGTTGTTAGTAGGATTCCATCGAGAGGGAACACATTCTTTTTTGGGGAAATTTTTTTGTTTAGACTGGTGTTTTTTTGTTTTTGTGAGTTTTGTTTCACAGAGAGGAGAGATATATTTGTTTCGGGAATTTTGTAACCGTAATTAATCCTAACCACAATGCAGTGATGTTTAACATATTTGCTACCCTAACCTTAATCCTAACCTTAACACCACTACTGCAAAGCCAAACCTAGATTCTAAATTAACGTTTACAGTCAATCATGATTGTTTGTCATAACAAGCGTTTTTTCTTTATGAATCGATTATGTTAAGGACCAACATAATAGCGAAAATTTGAGGAACCACAGAATCGATCACATTTATTTTACAAAGTCTCATCCAGGTTTTTGCCTGTTTATATGACAAGTAGGTCAATAGATGCATGTGTACTGTGTCCAGAGTCCACCGGCAGTATCCCAGTCAGCTGCATAACCAGATGGACACAACCAGGGACAGTCAGGGGGGGATGTGGGCACGGGCAGCTATCCACTGTTGCAGTGTAGTTACTAGGGATTGAGACTGGGGGGGTGAGGGGTTCTGGAGCACATTTTCCAAGTACTGAGGTTGGTAACTGGGAGATGTCCTTGTCTGGGTTTGGGTTAGAGGACATCCCAGGTTCAAACTACATCACAGATAAAACTAGAGTCTGAGACACTCTCTGCCATGTCTGAGTGGTTGAAGGAATAGCTAAGATCAAGACAGATTGACCCTAGTCCCCTGGCACAATAATATATCAGAATAAAACTAGAGTTATCTGACCAGAAAGGACATCAACAAACCGTAGACACCTGAAATAGGGCCAAGTATAGCTCAGAGAAATGACTCCCACTACTACAGCAAGGTAGAACAAGACTAAAACCATTGACTCTGTCCCAAAATGACTTAGGAGAGAGGACATCCCAGTGGAGATAAGAGCCTGCCAAGCAAAGACAGCAAGGGTGGCTTGTAAATCCAGTGCCTTTTCATACACATTCACACCCTTGGCCCAAGATGCACTTAATCAAAGTCACTTGCAAAATAAATGTTTTTAGTAGACAAGTAAAAGTCTCTGTCTCTAAATTTAAATGACAGATCATTCCAAAGTAGTGGAGCTTTGTGGGAGAAAGCCCAGGCTCCAGCTGTTTGTTTAGAAATTATATTACAAAAAGAAGGCCTGCATCATGTGATTGTAGCAGACTTATAAGTTTGGAGATTTATTATTGGTCTTATTAGGGTAACCAGAGTAGACCTAGTCATAGACATAGTCTAATCTTGAAGTAACAAATGTATAGATTTATTTTTGCCTACTTTTTATATAAACAATTCAGATTTTAGCAGTGTTCGAAAGATATACAGATTTTGAAGCTGCCATTCAAAAATGTATTTTTGCAGGGGAGGCCTCTTATTTAAGCAAGAAAATGCCAAACCAAATTCTGCACATATTTCAGCCGCATGGCCACATAGTAAAAGAGTCTGGATGCTAAACTGGCCTGCCTGCAGTCATGACCTGTCACCCATTGAAAACACTGGTCTCCTCAATTCCCAAATGCTTACAGAGTATTGTTAAAAGAGTTGATGCAACACAGTGGTAAACATGCCCCTGTCCCAACTTTTTTTAAATGTGTTGCTGGCATGACATTCAAAATGGCCAGATATTTTTCCAAAAACAATAAGATTTCTCAGTTTCAGCATTTGATTTCTTGTCTCTACTATTTTCAATTAATTATAAGGGGGAATATTGATATTTTGATAGTTGGAAATTTTTTGATAGTTGGACTAGTTTATATGGCCATTGTGTAATGAATGTTTAAAAAACTCTTCACTAAATGTTGTACCATTTGTTGATGTCACTAACTGTGTTTTAGTATTACCCTGCACATTACCTGTTCTGAAAATTTTAAAGTTTAGAGCCTAATGCCAAATTCATATTAGAGAGAGAGAGAAGGAAAAGGTAGAATACAATGTTTTAAATCAACAATTATTTCTGAGTGTTTCTTTAATTATCATTGATGCCTAAACATTTGGATGCAATATGAGAGGTGCGAGACAGGAAGGTATAGCACCAGTATGACATGTAACTTAGTGATATTTAGTGTGGTGTCATATGGTGCACTTCAGGAAATCCTTATTCATATTTGCCATTGTAAATATACATTTGATTGATAAAATAGTCCCACCATCGATTGCAAACACCTGTCACCAATTCCCCCATCAACACCCGGCTCTATCTACCCTGGTTTTCCCTTTAGTCCTTGGCCAGATCAACGGCGATTCTCAGTCGCATTGGTGCCCTGTCTGTAACAGGTACGTACCATTTGGGTGACAATTTCCAGAGTCTGTCTGCTAAGCACAGTTTTGTTTGTTGCCAACCCCTCCTGTTTTGTATGCCTTGCCTGTTCCTGTGCTCCTGTGTGTGTTTTACACTGATCTGTTGTTGCCTGAATTCCCATCCCTCGTTACGCTCCACGTCACGAGTTTGGGACCATCCTACCCGATACCTGCCAGTCCAGTCATAACAGATACATTAAACGTTGTTGCAGAAGGCAACAAACAGATGGACACTAGTGGACACAAGACAGACAAAAGACAAAGTAACTCACATTTCATGTTTATGTTCTGGCTGAGTTCAATAAGCTCCATCTCTGTGGGCATGTACCCCATTGTCCTCATCAGGTTCCCCAGATCTTTACAGCTGATCAATCCGTCCTTGTCCTTATCAAACTCTGTAAAGGCCTCACGCAACTCTGCAACAGGGAAGAGAGCCAAAGAGATTTAGTGTGACTGTGAATACAAACAACTGAAAAAGGAATTAAGGAACATGTCAACAACACAGTATAACACCAAGTCAATTAGGCATAATGGATAAACGATTGAGAATCAATGTCAACTGTTTTGGTGAAAATGAAAAGTAACAGGATTATTCTCTAGTTTTAAGTTTTGCTAGTATCCACTACTGGTAGCATGAGGAGGTACCTGCAGCCCATTCAGGTTGCACAGTTAGTCCATGTCATGCCCTGGCTGCGGGCCCCTGGCCGTTTCAGAGCATGACCCATGGAGAGGCCTCTAGCCTTCTCCATGCCGCTGTGGGCTCCCCAGTCAGAGCAGCTGCATTCAGTTGAATCTGATTGGGAAGCCTACTTTGGTTAGGGTTTTCACCACACTCTGTGTGGTTTATTGTTTGTGTTTGTGTTATACAACGCTCACGGTTTGTCCTAGTTTAATTCCATTTGCAAGTGAATACTCTGCACGTTATTTGTATGTTGTTTTATGTTGGTTAGACCTTTCATTTCCGTGTACAGTCCGTGTAGTTTGTTTATGTTTGTTTTTTGATTAAATCACCTTTCATTTCAAAATGTCTGCATTTAGTTCTGCACCCCACTACAACCGTGACAGAATAACCCACCATCAAGAACCAGCAGCATTCGACGAGCAGCGTCGGTGGAGAGAGAAGTACACCTGGTTGGGGGACTGGGGATCCGACTCTCGTTCCTCCGACGATTCAGGGGCGGAATATGAGGACTGGGATCTTCCTGATGATGATCCAGGCTGGGGTGTCAACAGGGGGTGGACAAGTCCACCTTCAACCCGAGTTCCATGGGTTACCTCGGCACCCAGCATGGCCGCATCCCAGGGTCGCCCCCAAATGTTTTTTTTGGGGGGCCTATCAGGGCTACCTGGGGTGCCATGGTTGGTAACTGAGGGGAGATCCAGGCAGTCAGAGTATCTGTCCCTGTCTACGCGGGCTCCCGCCTGTCTCCCTGGGAAGGGAGCAGGCTAGCCAGGCATTCCAGGTTGGGGCCTGGTAACCAGGCAGCCCATAGGAAAGCGCCTGCTCGTCGCACCACCGGTGCCAAGGGTCCTAGGAAGCGCACAGCTGTCGCTCCAGGGCCCTCTAGGAATACCACCGGTGCCAGAGCACCTGCCCCACGATCGGTCCACGTCCCAGCACCTGCTCCACGTCCGGCCCTCGTCCCAGCAGATGCTCCACGACCGCCCCACGTCCCAGCACCTGCTTCACGTCAGACCCTCGTCTCGGCACCTGCTCCACGACCAGTCCACGTCACAGCACCTGCTCCACGTCCGGCCCTCGTCCCAGCACAAGCTCCACGACCGGCCCACGTTCCAGCACCTGCCCCACGTCAGACCGTGATCGTTCCGGATCCAGCCCAGAGACACGTTCCAATTCCGGCTTCAGCCACACGGGCCAGTCGCCCGTGTCCTGCCCCCAGGGCCAATCGCCGTGTCCGGCCCCCGGGGCCAGCTTCCCGTGTCCTGCCCCAAGGGCCAGTTTCCCGCGTCCTGCCCCGAGGGCCAGCGTCCCGCTCCCTGCCCCCAGGGCCCGCGTCCCGCTCCCTGCCCCGAGGGCCAGCGTCCCTCTCCCTGCCCCGAGGGCCAGCGTCCCGCTCCCTGCCCCCATGGCCCGTGTCCCGCTCCCTGCCCCCAGGGCCAGTCTGCTGCTTCCCGCGGACGAGCCGCCGCCGCTGCCTCTAGCCTTCTCCATGCCGCTGTGGGCTCCCCAGTCAGAGCAGCTGCATTCAGTTGACTCTGATTGGGAAGCCAACTTAGGTTAGGGTTTGCACCACACTCTGTGTGGTTTATTGTTTGTGTTTGTGTTATACAACGCTCACGGTTTGTCCTAGTTTAATTCCATTTGCAAGTGAATACTCTGCACGTTATTTGTATGTTGTTTTAAGTTTGGTTAGACCTTTCATTTCCGTGTACAGTCCGTGTAGTTTGTTTATGTTGTTTTTGGATTAAATCACCTTTCATTTCAAAATGTCTGCATTTGGTTCTGCACCCCACTACAACCGTGACAGTCCAGCTCCTCCAGGATGGTACATCCATACGTGCCAACACAAGAAGGATTGCTGTTTCACCCAGTATAGAGTACAGTCTCAACAGCATGGAGAAGATACCTGGAAACAGGCCTGTTACACTAGGAGAACCGGACAGAGCAGTAGAAGGGCATCAACCCAGCGGCAGGACCGGTATCTTCTCCTTTTTGGCAAGGAGGAACAGGATGAGAACCTCCAGAGCCTTACAAACTGACCTCCAGCAGGCTTTAGGTGTGCATGTTTCTGATCAAACGGTCAGAAACAGACTCCATTATGATGACAAGAGGGCCTGACTTCCTCTAATGGAACCTGTGCTTACAGCCCAGAACCGTGCAGCCAAAGTCCGTCATTGACACCCCATTCACTTCACAGATGAGATCAGGTTCACACTGAGCACATATGACAGACGTGAAAGAGTCTGGAGACGGTGAACATTGATGTGGTGACGTTATGCTGCCTGCAACATCAACCAGCATGACCTGTTTTGCGGTGTTCTGGGGAGGCATATACTTGGTAGGCCGCACAGACCTCCACGTGCTAGCCAACGGTACACTGACTGATTAGGTACTGGGATGAGGCTCATCGTCAGAATTTACGCAGGTGCAGTGAGCCTTGGGTTCCTCCTGGTGCTTGCCCGGCCTACCAAGTATATGCCTCCCGGAGATTGCCCGGCCTCATGTGGCCTGAGTGTGTAGGCAGTTCCTGGATGATGAAGACATTGATGCCATTGACTGGCCCTCATGTTCCCCAGGCCTGAATTTATTTGAGAACCTTTGAGATGCTATATAGAGGTGCATCTGATGCTGCCAAGGATTTTAACTTCAAAGCAGGCCGATAGTTTGAAAAAAGTTTATGTTTAACTAAACCTTATCAAGCTAATCATGAAACCAACACGGCTAAATCTAAAATAGCCTTCCAGTTGTACACTGATGGATTATATTTTTACGTACGCTCCAAATAAAAATATAGCAAATGATGTGTTTCCACATTTTATTTCAGTTAAAGTCAAGGAATACATATTTTGGGGGAATTTTTGTAATCTATCTTTAGCAAAAGTGACATGTTTAGCATTACTACAATTCCAAAAGCTGAACATGCATTGTGTGTTTTACTGGTGTTTTTACCATTGTTTCATGTACAATGATGAAGGAGAAAGAGACAAATTCCTGGTTTAACTCAGTAACACTACAAGTAGACACTAATAAACGTATTAATACATTAATGAACATGGAATAATGATTACTTGATGCACCTATAGAGCAGTATTTATTTGTAATTGTTTTTTAAAACCCAATAAACAATAATAAATGCATAGTTAACTAACAAAGTATGCAATCATAAAAATTAATGAATACATTTCATATTCATTCATTAATTATTACTTTATCAGTCAGCTGACCAATTATGTGTGTGCATGTGTTAATAAACATTTTAATTAATACACTGTCAGTCCTACTTTAAACTGAAATGCTGCTGTAGTTTGTTGGTCTCTTTGTTTGTGCATCGCAAAATACAACTCAACTATTACTAATGAAAATATACAGTGTTTCCTTTTCACTTGACCAACCTCATTTAGTAGTTGCTTAATAGTGTTCAGTCCAAGAAACCAGAGGGTATAACACAGTTATTCATACATTTAGTTTATTCCTTTTTATGTAAAATTTCAGCTTCTCATCCTTCATGGGCCATAACTTCCTTAACTTACATTTTATTCTCTTGGATCCATCTTTAATGACCATTACCAGCCTGTTTCATTCATATTGTTTGGTAATTAAGATGTTCAAGCACTCATGGGTTACACTCCAAATGACATGCTACGTGCCAGCCTGCTTCAAGACCTATACAATCATTCTTATCCCCAAGACACCAAGCATCAGTGGACTTAACGATGACAGACCTGTCGCCCTGACCGCTGTGGTCCTAAAGTCATTTGAGCGCCTGGTGCTGTCTCATCTTAAAGCCATCACCGACCCTCTTCTGGACCCCCTGCAGTTTGCCTACAGAGCCAACAGGTCTGTAGACGATGCAATTAACATGGCCCTCCACTTTATACTACAGCACCTGGACTCCTCAGGAACCTATGCCAGGATCCTGTTTGTGGACCTCAGCTCTGCTTTTAATACAATAGTTCCAGCTCTGATGCAAGACAAGCTCTCCCAGCTGCAAGTGCCCGAATCCACCTGCAGGTGGATCACTGACTTCCTGTCTAACAGGAGGCAGCGAGTGAAGCTGGGGAAACTTGTCTCTGGTCCCCCAGTCCATCAGCACCGAATCCCCTCAAGGCTGCATCCTTTACCTTTTGCTCTTCTCCCTATACACCATTTTTTTAAATCTAGGGTTTAAATGATTTGTGTGTTATTGCATTCTCTTTATCTTTACATTTTACGAAGCGTCCCAACTTTTTTGTTAACAGTGTTGTAGTGGTGTATTTTAAAACTAGATTGAAAATAAGTTTGACATTTTACATGGACTCAAATAACCTAAGCCAACTAAAAGCATCCATGAACAGTGTGATTCTGAGTCCTATTTCAAAGGTTTTTGAGGGTTAGGCAACTTTTAAGATAGACAGGGTGTCTGGTCCAGAGATGCGCAGCATAGTTTGCATCCTCTGACATTCACCCAGATAAGCCCTGGCGTTCACCAAGTTTAGCCCCGGTGTTCACCAAATGTAACCCTGGCGTTCACCAAGTTTAGCCCTGGCATTCACCCAGTTTAGCCCTTCATGTTTGGTGTTTCGTCCTATGTGTTTTAGCTGCTTGTTTCAGCATCTTTAATTTACTCTGTTTACAATTCGTGTTCTTTCGTTTTTGTAAATAAATGCAAGTATTAGTTAAAATGTCAGCATTTGGTTCCGTCTCCACCCACACCCGTGACAGAATGAGCAACCAACCTATGGAACCAGCCACATTTTGTTCATTTTATATGCCGGAAACAGGGAGGAGAAGGAGAATTGGCTGGAATCCCCAGAGGTCTCCCAAAGTAATTTTTTGGGGGGGCTGACGGGGTACCCTAGGGGGTCCAGGCAGGAACCCAAGGGGGGGTCCCAGTGTTGGGGTTTTACCCACCAGGCAGCCCAGTGGCCATGTAGGGGCCTAGGAGAGGCTGCGGACACGATCGCCAACCGCATTGACGCACAAGAGGACATGTTGGTGTACTTTGTAAAGGCCATGTCCCAGATATGCAAGGCGGTTCAGCAATTGGAGGAAGATGTTGTTCCGGCACCTGCTCCACGAGTGACCCTCGTCCCAGCACCTGCCCCACGGCGCGCCTTCGTCCCAGCACCTGGCCCACGACGCGCCTTCGTCCCAGCGCCTGCCCCACGACGCGCCTTCGTCCCGGCGCCTGCCCCACGACGCGCCTTCGTCCCGGCGCCTTCGTCCCGGCGCCTGCCCCACGACGCGCCTTCGTCCCGACGCCTGCCCCACGACGCGCCTTCGTCCCGGACCAGTCCCCCGTTGCCTGCCCCACAGGCCAGTTCCATGTTGCCTGCCCCACGGGCCACCAAGGACTTTGTGCCCCGGGCCTCAGAGGCCGAGCCACCACCTCTGCCTCCCTTGGCCGAGCCGCCTCACACGCAGGGGAGGTTCGGGTGGGGGTCCTTCTGTCACCGGGTGTTGCTCATTGTGGATAAACTTGTTTAAGTAAGTCCCGTCATGTTTGGTGTTTTGTTTCATGTGTTTTAGCTGCTTGTTTCAGCATCTTTAATTTACTCCATTTACAGTTCGTGTTCTTTTGTATTTGTTAATTAATTCAAGTATTAGTTAAAATGTCTGCATTTGGTTTCGTCTCCACCCACACCCGTGACACGTATACACTTTGATTAGCTGAAACACCCTGATTGCTAGAAGGGCCAGACATGTTTAAGTGTGTATGTAAACAAATCTTACCTAAAAAAATGCATTAGAAAAATACAGCAGTTATCATACAAACAACTCAATACTTCAAGAAGCTTACCTTGTATTTCATCATCTGCTAGCGATCTGGCCTGGAAAACAATTTTAATAATAAATAAAGTTACTATCAGATAAAAATTAAATAAAGTGTATATAAAGAATATATACATTAAACTATAATGGTAATACAGTAAACAAACATTTATATGACATTTATATAACATATATAATTACAGATCTGGAAAAATTAAGAGAAGTTTCTCAATTAATCTGCATCTGTATAGCTGCCAGTGTTTATTGAATTCCAACTCAGGCATGCCTCATTCTACTATATGAGGTACTGATTAGGTGATAAATCACCTAAACCAAATCTTATTTAATGATAAAAATGATAACAAACACTGGTCCTCAATATTCTCTTGCAATAGAATATATTGGAACTATTGACCATGCCAAAAGAGTTGAAAAAAAAAGTTTGAGTGAGGAAAAAAAAGGTTAAATTCTGGCTTTACTGACAGAGGGATACAGTGAGCGTCGACTTGCATCCACCCTTTAAATTTCATAAGAACTAAGTCAAGCAACGACATTGGGGACAACAAAGCTACAGACCAGCAGTGTATTGTGTGCTTTCCCAGCCAACCACCTCTGTAAGCCCCAGCTTCCTTATTTTAAGGGAATATTTTACCTGCAGAGGGAGCACACTAAACAACAATTAAACATACACACGCCCCCACAAACTACTTATTAACTACTAATTGTAAACCAAGGACTGTGCTCCTACAATGACATCAAGTGACCTACAAAAAGAATGTCAAACTGCAGCTGGGGTGAAGTGTACGGCAGGGTCAGTTCAAATCAGGTTCCTCGGGGCAGGGCTGAAGTCGTGCAAAGCTAGTAAAAAGCAATCAAGTGCCAGGCTGAGGTTTTCAATAGAGCATAACACTGGACCATAGAGGACAAGATGAAGGAAATATTTTCTAATTAATTACATTTTCCCCAGTACCTGATCATCTAATGGTTAAACCGAGACCTGGAGAGGCCTACAAGCCACAGTGTCTAACATCCACTGGCCTTCAGCAAGGATCGGTTAGTTTTGTCTTTGTGAAGGACTCATGAATTAAGCCACATGCAAGTCTGTCCTGGAAGAAAACTTGCTTCCTTCTGCTCTGACAAATTGTTTCTCAACTCTGAGGATAGTTTTTTTCCAATGTTCCATGCCACACAGCCTGGTTAATCAATGTGTGGATGGAAGACCACCAGACCATTTCATGGCCAGCCCAATTGTTAGACTAGAACCCCATAGAAAACCTCTAGAATGTAATAAAAGTCACCCAACATCAATTAGAAGACTGGTGGAAGGGAGACCAAGACGCTTGAAATCTGTTATTGAAAAGCAGGGTTATTCTACCAAATATTGATTTCTGAACTCTTCTTAAATGAAAATATAGTTTTGAGTTGTTTAAAATTAATATTAACAGTGATCGGAATCAGCCCAGAACTACACGGGAGGATCTTGTCAATGATCTAAAGGCAGCTGGGACCATAGTCACCAACAAAACAATTGGTAACACTATGCAGATGTTGTGTTAGGTTTGGTTTTAATGTACACCTGTGTGTTATCTGCGTAGCAGTGAGGTTGGAGAGGTAAGAGGTGAACCAGATAGTAGGGCAGACTGTACTGATTCCTCGAAGACAGATGCGTCAAGCGACTTGATGTAATTATGGACAATGTCACAACCCTATGGAGACACCTAACTCATGTACATCCAGGTCTGACAACGCAACTTTTCCTGTGATGATGAGGTCATGTGTATGTGCACAATTGTGTGTGGGACTGTTGACATGGAGGTCAGTGGCAAAATAACATTTTGGTTGAATCAACGTGAATATTGAAATCACCAAAGACAACAACATTGGACAGAGTAGGTCACAGAAATGTGATTAGCTCAGAGAACTCAGTTATAAATGAGACAGCATTTATTTTACAAGGGCGAAAGTTAAGTATATCTGTGAATGGCTTCAATTTAAAAGCCATGCACTCAACAGGTGGGACAGGCAACATGTTCAGGACAAAACAATCCTTGTGGAAACCAGCAAGACCATCACCTCAGACCTTTTCCAGATAGTTATAGGACGTATAGGAATCACCATTTCTGTGTCACGTTACAGTCAAGCAAAAAAGGCCTGTCATTGTTTTTGATAAACTCTTTTGTTTTGTTTTTATAGATTGCACGTTAAACAGTGCCGGTCTTTAAGGGGCCTGATTTAGAGATGGAACATATGGAACATAATATTTAGTTATTCAACTTCTATAGAACTTTTCATTATAGAAAATCATTAAAAGTAAAATAAAGTAAGAGACTACAATAGAGTAGGCCTTGACTAGACATTTCTGACATAGCTGAAGGTTTTTAATAATTAGAATGATCATCAAGAGGAACATGAGCAGAGTGAGGACGAACATGTTCAACCAGGGAGACGAGCAGGTCCAGCTCACCCATCTCTTGGTCTCATCAGCACCTTGCCATCTAACCGGGAATTCTCCAAAGCTGCAGACCTACTTTCCAATCACACCCTGTTCTTGTCAAAGTTTTGCCTTTTTCTGAAGAAGTTGGCAATTCTTTCCCCATGCACATCAAACAATGTTCAATCCTCCCAAAACTATAAAGAAATACTCCTCAGTAGTTCCAAATGTCCTTAATTCAGTCGTTTTTTGATCTTCAGATAATAGGTGAAACCTCTGTTTTTAATTATTCAAAATAAAACAATCAATTAGCTTCATTGTGAAAAGTACAATTGTGAAAAGTACAATTTGTTTTTCTTTACTTTTTACTGTTGAAAGAAAAATATGATCAGATACAATGGATCAGTATTTGATTAGCAACTCATAAAAAAGGTTTTTCTAGAAAAAATTCGAAAGAAAATATATAAATCATTAAAAAGCTATAAATATTGCAGCGCAATCAGCTTAGGCTACAAAAAAGTTGTCATGGCAACTGGAATCAACTCAAATTGTTCCTTATTTTGTTCACTTATTTGGTCACATTGATCCCTAAACATGTAATACAATATCAACAGCATTTTTTAAGTCAACAATGTCTGAAATGTTGGCTCAATATGAGCAGATTCCATAGACATACAATGCATTTGATTCATGGCCTTTTCTCTATGCATATTCAGACTTTGAATCTAAAAGAGAATTTAACCACTCATGTCATGTTAAATGGTATATTAGCCCCCAAAGTATGATGTATGAAGAGAATCAGTAATCCATTATTCAGTGTTCTTCATGACTTAATGAAGGGAACCTAAAAAACATAAGAATTAATGAATTTCATGGGATGTGCCAAATGCTGAGAAAAAAAGACAATCATAACAACACCTGCATTCACTTTAACACATTCGTCTCTCAGTACTAAACTCTTTTTAAAATTGTATTAATGTCGCTCTCCCTCACCTCAACACACATGGTTTACTTTACTGCTGATTTTTTCTCTAGCGCAAATATGCTAAATAGAATCTCCATCTCATTTATGCATAATAAAGTTTATTTGTCTATTATATGTTGTGTAGTAGCCAATTCTATTTCTGTAAAAGCATCTACTAACAGTTTAGTTATATTACTTATGACTGGGCTTGACTTTTATTATTCCTGATCCCAAAACATTTTTAGGGACAACAGATTATAAACACAAAACATAACACATGGTAAACAGTTACTGTGGGTGAACTAAAAGTAGCCGGTACCCATGTAGCCGATATCCATTTTAATAGAGTGTTTAGTTATTATACAGGTTTAAAAAAATAAGCAGAGTGAATTGGCCAATCAAGCTGTGAGGATAGATTTTTAAACTCACTAACTCAGTGACAGAGCAATAAAGCACAGATGAGCTGTAGGTTTCACCATCATATAAAACATACTTTCAGATAATCCCATTAAAAGTCATACCAGTGACAAACGGATACTATTACGGATAAAAGTATGTATGACAAGATTTTTGCAATCATAAATCATGTCACTACTGTAAGCATGTTTTTTTTAATGGCCTTAATAGGCATTCTGGGGCTTTACGACTAACATACTATGTTTTAAAAAAAACTAATTACATTAGCCTTTTGAGCTAATGTCATTAGCATTATCCTTTAAACCATCAACATGTTTTGAGTGTCTTAAGAAACATCAACATCTCACTTAGTAATAAAGCAATAAAGAACAATAATTGTAAACACATTTCCAGGTTATCAAATCATGCATTTATACTATTATGGATACAAGTATGACAACATTGGCGCAAATGTAATTTTCTGAAAAGCCAAATCACTTTCAAAATTATATACAATAACAAACTAGGTTTTTTAAACCCATGCATTTTGGGTGAATGCACATTATGCATATATACATAATCAATAAGTTGAATCATATACAGAAGAGGAAAGAATTACTTGATTCCCTGCTGATTTTGTACGCTTGCCCACTGACAAATAAATGATCAGTCTATAATTTTATGGGAAGGTTATTTGAACAGTGAGATACCGAAAAACAAAAACAAAAATGTGTACTTTGAACAACAAACCACAGGATTGTAGTGCAACACACTTACCACAGGCACAGCACAAGTATAACATAATCCAGACTTACAATTTTCTTCCCTCCTCTAAGAAAGATGCATGCTGGACCCAGACTCATGACCAGAAGCTTGGGGGGGGAAAACGTATGTTGGTACATATATTCACACTTTGTTATTATAAATATGTTACTGAGTAGACACTGTGTTACACCAGTCTATTGTGCTAATGCCATGTTACACCATTTTATCGCTAACAATAATGTGTTGTGTGTGCTGGTGATATGGAAATGTAGGTCTGTAATGGATTACTTCTGTCCCTTTGGCCCAGAAAAAAAGGAAGAAAGTTAAACAACATTGCTGTTTATAGTACAGATTTGAACACAAACATCTGTTTAATTTAGGTGGTTATTTTCAATTAATAAAAATCTGATGAATGTAAATGCACATAGTTTCTTGTGTAGTGTATCAAGAATTATGATCAGTACCATTAAATAAAAATGATGCAGCATCCTAATTATTTTCTTGGTCTGTAGCAGGAAAAGAGTAGGTCTGATATTTTGTATCTTACCCTCTCAACTTGAATCCATAGAAGTCAATGTCTTCCCTGAAAAGTGAGGCTCAGTGCTCTCTTCCTTATCTCTGAAAACACATTTATCCTTTTTATTTGCTCTTCAATTGTTGTTGCATTTGCTGAGCAATACGTAACTAACTCTGTCCATCCAAATGTGTTGAATGATGATTAAGAGACAGAAAGAAAGAGAGATAGAGAGAGAGAGAGAGAGAGAGAGAGAGGAGGGACTAAAATATAACCAGATGGCAAAGGAAACTAAAACACATGTCAACACTGATAAGCATTTCAATAACTTATTACAAATGCACTACTTCTAAGTATTGTAAGAATACACATACCTATTGAGATGAATTAAACTGGACAGTGGACAGTACTAATTCTAATTGTTTTTACATTATATGATCATGTGTGTCATTTTGTGTGTGTTTGCTTGCATAAACTAAGTGTTCGTACATGTCAAAGGATGTATTCTAAGTCCTTTACATAACGACTGTCAGCATTGCCCCTATTCATCCCTCTGCCACTATAACGTCAGTAGGAATTTATACACATACCACAAATACTATGGCTGGATTAGTAGCCCTCTCACATCTGTTTGCATAAAAGCATTTCTCTGGTGGTCTTAATACTGACATATTTGAGATACATATTTGACATATTTAAAGTCTCATCATCTTAAAAGTGCCATTTGATTGCGATTTAAATTTTTTAACAAAAAATGCCATTATACCATTTTGTGTAAAGTTAAACTAAAATGTCCTTATTGGCATTATCACAATAAATACCTTGAATGGTCATGCATGCTTCAGCATAAGAATTGAAACCTGGATTCAGATTGGATTTTATTACAGGGTTTGGCAGACATAGTCTTTTGTAAATTTTTGTTGGTACATACTCCCTGATCTACAGAAAGTAGATATACATAGAAAACCATTAAAATGGTTTAAAACACTGAAATAATTATGATAATTGAGATTTAATTAAATTACAAAAAAATTATGAATGCAATACTCTCTTTCTAAAAGTTAGATACTATGTAGATAGTTTGCTAGCATAGCCTACCTATACAATAACACACAATTAGCATTTATATTGCAGAAAAATGTTAAGTAATTTTATATATGCTTAAAGTATGCATTTAGAAATTAATAAAAAAAGATCAAAGATAAAGAACACCAAAACATGTGTGATCCACATTGCTAAGTAATAATGGTAGTGTAGAAAATGTTGGAGACCCTGCACATATCATCAATTGAAGCCACCCTTCTGTCAGGTCCTGGCTTGGGGCCTCTAGGTGTAACGTTTTGTCTCCAATTGGGAACCTTGTTTAAGTTACCCTGGTAAGTTATCCGTTCTGGGCCATAGTGCCGTGTAGCTGCTCTTTTTGTTGTTTTTGCTTTTTGAGTTGAAAAGTTGGAAAGCAGAACAATAAAAATATGTTAATTTCTACTCCCCTTGTGTCCTGATAAAAAAACATAAAACCTTTGGCCTTGTTTTCTCACAGTGCTGCGATGTTCGCTTAGTCCCTGGCAACGCATGATTCTTCCATGTGTTAATGTTATTTTATTCTTGCTTGTCAGTACATGATGGGATAGACAACAAAAACAGAAGTCAGTGGAAAAGTCAGTGGAAAAAAACAATAATTCAGTGGAAGAGCATTTACATAGGCAAAAATAACATGATAATCAAAACTGAAAAACTTCCTCATAATAGGTCTCCATACAAAAACAACTCTAAAATCCTTTCTGTACGAATAATGGTCTAGATTAGGAGCTCACTGATTCCCTGATCCAGATTTTTTTTCTCATTTTCTCTGTCATAGTTGAAGTGTACATATGATGAAAATTACAAGCCTCTCTCATCTCTTTCAGTGGGAGAACTTGCACAATTGGTGGCTGACTAAATACTTTTTTGCCCCACTGTAGTGTAAAATAAGTGTTAATTCAACAGAGGTTGTAGGGGAATGTTGGTGTTTCACATATCCACATAATTAATTCACTGAGGAATCAATTTAGTAACCATAGTATTATGGAAGTAACATTTTAATAATTAATAAGCTGTCAATATACTCATAAGCAATGAATATATTGAACTACATGTATTGATGAATAATGCTAATCAATATCTATTCACATAGTCAAGTATGCACTGTATATTGGTACAAGCACTGGGACACAGAGAACACTGAGGTAACGTCATAAAAGTTATCAGTTGACACCATGACCTATCTCTCTGGTCAAGCTCTGGGTCTCTGGGTGTGCAATTAAATGATATCTTATCTGCCTGTTGTAACTCTTCTTAGACTGTTGGGGTCTCGTGAGGAGGGGGCGCATGGGTTGCATTGTCTCCTGAGATAACCAGGCCAACACAGTTTCATTAAGTGTTAAGGGGGGGGGCGATAATTAGTAACCCCAGGAGGAAGGGCCGCCTATAGCTTGTCATGAGTGTGAGGGTCTGTTGAATGGGACATGGTATAAATCTTTGTGTTGGAAAGTTGTACGTTGGTCTTTTCTGCAGAAACTTCCCGGCTTTATGATGACGTTCATTAAAGTCTAAAGTATTTTCCACGACAAGGTCCAGCTAGTTGATGCCAGCAGTGTCACAATTAGTGAAATGGAGATCACCTTAGTGCAGTTGATGTGTGTCAAGTGATGTCAGTATAAAAACTCCTGTGTCTGGGGGTCCAATCTCTGGTTCATCAGTATTCCTACTACAATTGCAAATGAAGACAAAAGAACACTCCAAGCAACTCAGAGAAAAGATCATTGAGAAGTATGAGTCAGGAGATGGCTACAAAAAGATTTCCAACTCACTGGACACCCCGCAGAGTTCAGTTAAATCCATCATTAAGAAATGGAAGGAGTATGGCACTTGTTCAAATCTGCCTAGTTGGCCGTCCTCACAAACTGAGTGAACGGGCAAGAAGAAGACTGGTGAGGGAGGCCACCAAGACACCTACAACCACTCTGAAGGAGTTAAAAGCTTAATCAGCTCAGATGGGAAAGGCTGTACATACAACAACTGCTGCCCGGGTTCTTCACCAGTCAAAGCTGTATGTGTATGGTGCTGTACGAGTGGCAAAGAGAACGTCACTGTTGAAAAAAGCTCACATGAAATCTTGCATGGAATTCGCACCAAGGCATGTGGGAGACTCCCAGGTCAATTGGAAGAAGGTTCTTTGGTCTGATGAGACTAGACTAGACGCTATGTTTGGCGAACACCAAACACTACACATCACCACAAACACACCATCTCCATCGTGAAGCATGGTTGTGGCAGCATCATGTTCTGGGGATGTTTTTTGGCAGCATGCCCTGGAAGGCTTGTAAAGGAAGAGGGGAACATGAATGCAGAAAATATCGCCAAATCCTGGAGGATAATCTGACTCAGTCTGCAAGAGAACTACGACTTGAGAAGATTCATTTTCCAGCAAGACAACAACCCCAAGCATGCAGCAAAAGCTACACAGAAATGGTTCAAAGACAACAAGGTGAATGTTCTGAAGTGGCCAAGTCAAAGCCCAGATCTAAATCCAATCGAGAATTTGTGGCTGGACTTGAAAAGAACTGTTCACACCCGATCCCTGAGCAAACTGACAGAGCTTGAGCTGTTTTGCAAGAGGGAAATGGAGCAGAATTGTAGTGTCCAGATGTCCCAGCCTGATTGAGACATATCTACACAGACTCAATGCTGTTTGCAGCCATCTACTTTACCTTATATATTTTAAATTCATTGATATTATTTTGTAAATATCTGTTTTCACTGTGATATTAAAGACATTGTTTTGGCACATTCCTGTCAAAAAAGCCAAATTATATTGACCATTCATCTATAAAAGCAACAAAAGAGTGAAACATCCAAGGGGGTGAATACTTTTTATATGCATTGTATATATTATAGATTCTTATTATAGACACCTTTTGCACTTAAGACAGCTTTTTACTCTCTTGGCATTCTCTCTACCATCTTCATGATGTAAACACAATGATTTTCCCAAACCCTTTTCCAGGAGGGTTTTCCTTGTTGAAAATTAGTTTAGGGAATTTCTTCCCTTAGCCCTTAAAGGTCTAAGGCCTTCTTGGGATGATAAAAATCTGCCCGCACTATATTGACATTTTGACCACTCAGGAGGTCATCCTTTATATTAGAATTCTGTCCTATATATTGTGGATTCTCAAATCCCATACCTAGAAGGAGGATGAATAGATAACATTGTTTGAGAAGTGAGTATATTGGTGAAAATGTATAAAGAGAATATAAAAATAAGTTGACATGTAGTTGTTTTTATTGGGACGCACATAGCATACTCCTACAGGTAGGGCTTTTATTTATAATTTGAACATCCCCTGGGGTTCAAAACAACTCTAAGTTGTTTATTGTATGTGCATATAACATAATAAACAGTAAAACAGTAAAACTGTTTATTATGGATCATCTTTCTTTCAAAAACAGTAAAATATTAAGCAAAATTGTCATTCTGGGGTCCCTGTATCTTGATGGGGGATCACTTTATATAAAAATCTAAGATCAGATTTGATTCCGATCAGATTAACCTCAGATAAAATGTTGAGTTTTTTTTGATGAAATCATGAATTACAGTGCTTTTGTGGTCAAGATTTGGAAGGCTTCTACTATACAGAAATACATAGACTATATGTCATCCTTTGCAGCAGACTATCTCCTACAAAGTGGAAAACACTGTAGGCTTCCATAATTACAAATTCCGGAGATATGAATAAAAATGTAACAGGTGCGCTTTCGACGCAGAATTGCGCCTAATAGCTTTCAAGGTTTTTTGGTCAATATTTGGAAAGCTTCGACTTTACAAAAATACATAAACTATATGTCATCCTTTGCAGCAGACTGTCCCCTACAATGCGGAAATAACTGTGTCTTCCATAATTAATCATTCAGGAGATATGAATAGAAATGTAACAGGTGCGTTTTTAAGTTTTTCTTTATGTTATGCTTTTGTGGTCGAGATTTGGAAGGCTTTTACTTCATAGAAATACTCAACTGCATTCTTTTCGGAAGACCGTAGACTTCTATCTTTAACCAATCTGGAGATATGGATAGAAATGTAATGGCCCTTTAAAGTTAGGATTTTACAAGTTGTGGTTAGGGTACAGAAAAACATAATTATGTTTGCTCTACAGTATTCCATATTATGGCAAGAACAGCTCAGTAAAGAAAAACTACAGCCCATTATTAATTTAAGACATAAATATCAGTCAATCCATAAAATCTCATGTCTCAGAAATCACCAAGCACTATTATGAAACGTGCTCCATTGAGGTTCGGCACTGGAAAGGAAGACCCAGAGATCGTTGCAGAGGGTTAGTTCAGTATAGTTACGAGGCTCAGAAAGCTGCAATTATCGGGCAAATCAAATTGTAGCCCAAATAAATGGTTCACATAGTTCCAGTAACAGACACATCTCAAAATCAACTGTTCAGAAGAGAAATGTAGACACAAGAAATGAGATACATTTGAAATCTGTCCTTTGGTGTGATGAGTTAAAAAAATATATTTTTGGTTCCAACCACTGTGTCTTTATGGGATGCAGAGTGAGTGAACAGATGGCCTCTACATGGGTTTGTTTTCCACTTTGACTCATGGAGGGAACCACACAGAAATTCTCGTGAATGGGTGTTTCCAAACTTTTGAAGTCCCAATCTGTGGTGTCAGAAAGGTTCACTTTGCAGTGGCAGCTCAACGTTGGAAAACCTCTGAAGCATTTTCAGCAGTAGTGGACATAACACTATAACATTTATCATGTTAATAAGTACACATTAACTAAAACTATGATACTTTGCTCTGGTTGCAGAGTCATAATGTTCTCATGATGAACTAAAACTAACTCTGATGTCACGACAGTTCGGAATCCTGCCCCCTTCAGGCCTCGCTCTGTGTCCCCAGAGTATGGAGTCTGGGACGGCACGGACTCCCCAGGAGACATGAACTTTGTCCCCAGAGTATGGAGTCTGGGATGGCACGGACTCCCCAGGAGACATGAACTGTGTCCCCAGAGTTTGGAGTCTGGGACGGCACGGACTCCCCAGGAGACATGAACTGTGTCCCCAGAGTATGGAGTCTGGGACGGCACGGACTCCTCAGGAGACATGAACTGTGTCCCCAGAGTATGGAGTCTGGGACGGTACGGACTCCCCAGGAGACATGAACTGTGTCCCCAGAGTATGGAGTCTGGGACTGCACGGACTCCTCAGGAGAAATGAACTGTGCTTATACGCACCTGTGGTCTATTAGAGCATCAGGGAGACACCAGTAAGGACCAGCATTTGTTCCTGAGAATGTCAGTGATTGTTAGAAGTTTGAGGAGTATAGTTATTTGTCTCCCTTATAGAAATTTGCTAAGTCAGGGTTCCGCCCTGACTCGGCTCATCTCTGGTCCCAGCACCCCCTCTAGCTGCCTTGGGCCGCAATTCCACGATCCAGTCAACAAGCACCTCAGTCACCAAGCACACGCCAACTATGCCCACCTGTTCCCTATCACTCTCACCAGCAGCCCTAATTAAGTTCCTGAGTTCCCCCGCCACAATGCCAGTTCAAACGAAGCACTACTCCACGCTTTTCCTCACAACGTTTTTGGCTCCTGCGTTTTCGCAGTAGTTTGTTCCCCAACATTTTTTCTTGATTTTGCTAGTTTTCATCCGAGCATCAACCCGCTTGTCCCAACCGAGCTTCACTTACCATTTGCTACTTGTTTCACCCGAGCAATTTTTCCACTACAATCCCTGCTCGTTATATAACCGAGCTCCCCTTACTCCGATCGTACATCTGAGCACCTTCAACTGTCCTCACGTCACGCGTCTGGTTTCTTACAAGCTAAGCTCTTTATTGTTGTTGTACTTTTCATACTTACCGTATTTTCCGCACTATAAGGCGCACCGGATTGTAAGGCGCACCTTCAATGAATGACCAATTTTAGAACATTTTTCATATATAGGGCGCACCGGATTATAAGGCGCATAAAATATTGCAGTCAAACGTTTGACTGGGTTTGCGTTATGCATCCACTAGATGTGCTAAAGGGAAAGTCAACAAAACAGTCAGATAAAGTCAAACTTTATTAAGCGTTCTGACAACTCCGTTCACTCCCATGGTAACGTTGTTCAAACGTTAATGTGCATATTAATATTATCTCCCAGCCTTGCTCACTCTTCTCCAAAACGTGGAGAGGAACTTTTCCCAAATTCAGTAAACACGTAGTAAAAGAAACAGTCTGATACCACTAAATCAAACGTTAGTGCATAACTCAGGGGAACTTTTCCCTAATTCAGTAACACGTACCGTAGTAAAAGAAACGTTAGTGCATACTCAACATTGTTCAGTTACATATAAAACGTAAAGCAAATTTTTTTCAGTTCATTCCCCGTCCACGAATCCCTCAAATTCTTCTTCAGTGTCCGAATTGAACAGTTGGGCGACTACGGCATCCAACCTGCCCCGCTTCCTCTCGTCATTATCCGAGTCAGTTTCGCTGCTGTTGCCTGGCAGTTCAGAGATTATTCCTGCCTTCGTGAAAGCTTGGACCACAGTTGAGACTGATATCAGTCCAGGCATCCACGATCCATTGGCAGATAGTGTTGTAAAATCGCCTTGTTGACACCAATATCTAGCGGCTGGAGTTCTTTAGTTAATCCACCCGGAATGACAGCAAGCTCCGATCCAGATCCATATATAAAGCGCTCCGGATTATAAGGCGCACTGTCGTTTTTTTTGAAAATTAAAGGCTTTTAAGTGCACCTTATAGTGCGGAAAATACGGTAGTGTTATTATTCCAGAGTGTATTGTTTCTATGTCTCCACTAGATCTTACTTTGGTTTCTTCAGATTCTTCCAGTTTTTCTTTGTTGTATAAAAATGTTTGGAACCTCCACTCTGTTTGTCCTTGTACTTGTTTCCACCCAACCACTGCAAGAATCGGACTAGTGCATGATAGGACGGGACCCAAATGCACGATGTGTAGGAGATTGGTAAATAGGTAGGGGCTCGAAGGAAAACCTGCATGGTTGGGGGCTCGAATGTGACGAGCAGTTGAATGATATTGGGAAGCTCGGACGAAACGATTTGTATAGGTGCTCGGATGACACAAACTTAAAAATGGTTGGGAAAAAACGTAGGGGCAAAAAGTAACTGCGAAACGCAGGAGCCAAACACGTACAGGTAACGTAGCATGTCGTTTGTACTGGCTGTGTGGCGGTGGAACTCAAGTAGGGATGCCGATGAGAATGATAGGGAACAGGTGTGCATGCTTGGTGACTGAGGTGCTTGGTAACTAGAGCATGTAATTGCGATCCAAGGCCGCTAGAGGGGGTGATAGGACCAGAGATTAGCTGAGTCAGGACGGAACATTACATCTGTTGACTCCATGATCTGCTTTTATACAGTATTGTCTGCATGTTCTCATTATAAACCAACACCATCTATACTAGAACACCTAAGGACTTTGTCATTAGGATTGTGTTATAAGAAGCAGGGTCACTAGGGGTTTGTGGTTGGTTATTGTTTGTGGGTGTATGGTTGAGACAGGGCTGAATACTTTTTGTACTGCCTGAGTTAATAGTCTGAGTAGTTGTTTGTCTTGTTCCCTAGAGAGGGAAACTTTTATTGTTTTTTTTTGGAATGAAGAATTGTCCAAGCCTGTGTTTCATTTTCAATACAACTTTTGTGACAGGCTAAACTGTGGGGTGCTCATATCTGCTTCCTTCATTTGTACATCACATCCCTGACAGAATAAAATGAAGGAAGCAGACGCTGCTTCTTATAACAAGAACCTAATGACAAAGTCCCTTCAGGTGTGGAAGTGCTCTGTCGTGTCCTCTCGGGAAAACGGCACTCTGCGAGATCCCTGTCATCCCTGCAATGCCGACCTGGAACGGCAGGGGGAGCCTCCACCCCCGTTGTTACAGGGACAGGCATATATAAATGGTGAATAGAGATGAGTGGGACAGTCACATGTAAATGGTGAATAGAGATGAGTAAGACCGTCCCATTTAAAGGGTTAGTAAAGATGAGTGAGACGGTCACATTTAAAGGGTTAGTAAAGATGAGTGGGACAGTCACATGTAAAAGGTTTGTAGAGATAAGTGGGACGGTCACATGTAAATGGTGAATAGAGATGAGTGGGACAGTTACATGTAAATGGTGAATAGAGATGAGTGGGGCAGTCACATGTAAATGTTAGAGATAAGTGGGAAAGTGTGGTTGCAGTTTGTCGATGTCCCTTTGTTTGATGCCTGGCAATGTTTGATTTCTTGCCTATTGGGCTCGGTCATAGTGTCACTGGACCCCCCTGTCTCAGACACAAGTTTTTATGATTATATATAAATAAGGTTGCACTATTATTTTTCCCTGTATCCTGTTCTGTTTCAACATGAGCCCAAAAGACCTTGTCCCGAACCCTCCTAGTTTTGTTACAGAACAAGCCGATACCTGACGATTCCAGTTGCCACCCTGCTGACCCCCCCTCCCAACCTAGATCAAGACAATACCAGTTGCCACCCTGCTGACCCCCCCTCCCAACCTAGATCAAGACAATACCAGTTGCCACCCTGCTGACCCCCCCTCCCAACCTAGATCAAGACAATACCAGTTGCCACCCAGCTGACTCCCCCTCCCAACCTAGATCAAGACAATACCAGTTGCCACCCAGCTGACTCCCCCTCCCAACCTAGATCAAGACAATACCAGTTGCCACCCAGCTGACTCCCTTATCATCCCACACTGGCTGCAAATCTGGTCCCGCTTCTAACCTAGATTAGGCTTTATAGACTCTGGACACAGCCCATATGAATTTATAAATTATTATGTGTTCTCTTAATTTAAACATCATCCAGCACAGCCAGCAGAGGTCTGGTTACCCCTCCAAGCCTGGTTCCTCTCTAGGTTTCTTCCTAAAATCCAGCACCCGTAGGGAGTATTTCCTAGCCACTGTGCTTCAACACTGTTGTTTCGTGCTCCTTGGGGTTTCAGGCTGGGTGTTTTTGTTAAAGCACTTGTGACAACTGCTGATGTAAAAAGGGCTTTATAAATACAATTGATTGATGATTGATTGACAGTCACATGTAAAGGGTTAGTAGAGGTGAATTGGACAGACATATGTAAAGAGGGAATACATGAGTGTGTGGTATGTGTTAGGTGATGGTGGTGTTCTTCATGGCTTCTCTCTCTCTCAGGAACCTGTAACACAACATAATAACAACACACCTCAATGCCACATGACAAAAGATCATAGATCTACTGTAGAATGTAATAGCATATGACTAATTCAATGGAACCAGCATCAGAATATAGACGAATTCATTATTCACTGTTATGGAACAACTCACCTTGAGCACTGCGTCTGTTTCTCCAGTATTTCACCATCAGTACTGTGGTCACCATCAGGTAAGGAGACACCACCAATAGACCACACACCAGTCTGGATAGAGACATGGACACCCCTGAAGAAAGAAGCAGAGATTAAGATGGGGATGCATCTGGGGAAAGAATAATAGGACAACAACACACACAGATTGTTATGGGAATTTTACTGAACTGGTGGATTCATGAATTCTACAATGTATATTGGAAAAGTACTGAGTCCTTGTGTTCAAACAAGAAGCGGAATGCCAGTGGTGTTGACAGTATACTGAGTTCTTGTGTTCAGACAAGAAGAGGAATGCCAGTGGTGTTGACAGTATACTGAGTCCTTGTGTTCAGACAAGAAGAGGAATGCCAGTGGTGTTGACAGTATACTGATTCCTTGTGTTCACACAAGAAGAGGAATGCCAGTGGTGTTGAACAGAAGAACGAGGTGTAAACTATTTTCCAGAATGGGGGAAGGTATAGATCAATGTATTTTCAGATAGGATAATGGAAGACACACAACAGGGGGTAAGCAGGAATAAGGACCAAATGTTTGTTGTTTTCACAGGATGTTCATGCAAACTTTTGCCCAAACCCATTCCTGCATATGTAATGAATGTATTTCTAACTGCCCGTGAAGATGTATCACGGTTCATCTTATAACTATGATTCCTCTCTCGCAAGTAATAAAACAACTTATTGTGGAAGATAATTTAGTCTCTGTACCTAAATCCTAAAGTGTTTCCTTTTTCCCCTGTTGTTTTGTTCCCTTGAACTCACCCCAGGCTTACGCATGCCATTGTACAGAAAGCAACACATGTCCCTTTGATAGTGCTTACCTCTCACATAATTAAATGTAACATATAAAATGTCTCACCTGACACAGTCAACCTGTTCTCAGGTGATCCTCCATGGTTTCCTCATCTACACTTCCAGGGTCCAACATCTAACCTGGATACTATAGGGAAGGTAATTTCCCCTGTAGATTTATACGTGATGAGGGATCCATCTCTGTAGAAACCAGCAGTGGGGCAGGACAATGATTCCAGTGATTTGTTGTCCTTTCTGTATCTACAGCTCAATGTCACACAATGTCTCTCATAGACATGAAGTGAAGGAATCTGCAGGATGAGACCATCTATACAACACAGGAGACGTTATTATACCAAGCAGGAAACATTATTAGACCACACACCAGTCTGGATAGAGACATGGACACCTCTGAAGAAAGAAGCAGAGATTAAGATGGAGATGCATCTGGGGAAAGAATAATAGGACAACAACACACACAGATTGTTATGGGAATTTTACTGAACTGGTGGATTCATGAATTCTACAATGTAAATTATTATACAACACAGGAGACATTCAATCAGTGATCATGTCAACTTAATAAATTATTATACAACACAGGCGACATTATTATACAAAGCAGGATACGTTATTATACAACACAAGATACATTATTATACAACACAGAATACATTATTATACAACAAAGGAGACATTCAGACAGTGATCAATGTCAACATACATACAATATTATACAATACAGGAAACTTTATTATACAACACAGAATACAAAAATATACAACAATGATACATTATTTTACTACACAGGATACAAAATTATACAATACAGGATACATTATATACAACACATGATACAATATTATACAACGCAGAAAACATTACTATACAACAAAGGATACATTATTATACATCACAGGATACATTATTATACAACACAGGATACATTATTATACAACACTGGATACACAATTATACAACACAGTATACATTAGTATACAACACATGATACATTGTTATACAACACAGGAGACATTCAGACAGTGATCAGGTCAACATGATACATTATTTTACAACACAGAAGACATTCAGACAGTGATCAGGTCAACATGATACATTATTTTACAACACAGGAGACATTCAGGAAGTGATCATGTCAAAATGTCAGGGCAAGGGGAGACCCAGTCACGTCACGTGGACTGCAAAGGGAATTGGGATTCCAACTAGAACTGTGGGAGAGGGTGTAGGACGGGTGGAGAAAAAACACAATCTGGAACAAATTGGACAAGGCAAACAAACAGGCAGACCAAACAAACTGCGACGTGCCAAAACGCAAGTTTTCGAGTGTGGAAAAGGCATGTACCATAAAATGCAAGGGGCACAAAACACAAGTCAAAATTTTGCTGCAACGTTAGTAGATGGTGATTATTAACATACCGTGTACTTTAATGTTGACAGGGCTGTGTTTTTCAGAATCAGACTGACACCAGTACACTCCACTGGCTGATATCCTCATGTTGTCCATGGTGCAAATGGGACTCTTGGAAGGGCACACTGGGCGATTTACTATAGATGTTGTGTAAATCCCAAGACCATCACAGGTCAGACTGACAGACATACCTTTAAATAACTGAGAGATGTCACGAATGATTTGCAGAACAGCTGGAGAACAAATAGAGAGATTGGGAGGGAGTGACGGAGACACAAATAATGAATGTGAAGACATGGTTACCAAAGTAAAACCAGATGTTGAGCAGGTTGCGAATCAAGATCTATACTCATCATTCTTTATCTCCAATATCATGATATAAACTATCACCTGTAGTATAACCAGATAATAGCAAGATACTAACCATCACCTGTAGTATAAAAGGATAATAGAAAAAGTTACTAACCATCACATGTAGTATAATCAGATAATAGAAAGATACTAACCATCACCTGTAGTATAAAAGGATAATAGAAAAAGTTACTAACCATCACATGTATTATAATCAGATAATAGAAAGATACTAACCATCACCTGTAGTATAAAAGGATAATAGAAAAAGTTACTAACCATCACATGTAGTATAATCAGATAATAGAAAGATACTAACCATCACCTGTAGTATAATAGGATAATAGATGTTTACGGTGACATGTTTACGGTAAATATATTTTGGCATTTTTAGATACTATTTTGTTACAACAAGATAACTATTAAGTAATAAAGAGATAAACGTAGAGAGGCAGCAGAAATAATTTCTTTTTTTTTCTTCAAGATCTGAATATTTATTATAAAGGGCACCAAATGCGCCTGAAGGATACAAAACGCGTTTGAAAAGGGCCTGCCATAATTGACCGTTAGGAGTTGAACGTTAGGAGTTGTCTGGCTGTAATTTCATCCAAAACAGGACGGATAAGGCTACTACCTGACAGTGAAATATCAGTTTTGCCCTGAGGGATGTAGCCTATATGTTTCTTTGACCATAGTATTGTGGGAATATGGAACGGTAATGGTTCAAGTTTGACACAATTTATGATTAGAACAAATGACAATGGGTGTGGTCATTTAAGGGTATTGTCCATGCCTCTTAAGGGGGTTGTCCATGTGTTGTCATTGTTTTTTATGATCAGGAGCAGGTCATCTGGGGTTTGTTGTGGGATGGACCTTGTGTACTGATTGGCTATTACCTTTGACCCCCTCCTAAGCATTCTGACATAAAAGGTTGTGTTAAACCTATAGTTGTTGGACATTACCCGGAGAATACCAGGAGATTGCTTTGAGAGGAACATGTAAGAACTATGGAAGGTCAACATCTTGGACTCAAGGTAATAAAGAAACAAATCTCCTCTGACTTGAATGGCTCTTAATTTGGTTTTGAAAGAGAATCAAACAGTATCCAGAAAAATTATTTGTTAATTATTGAGCACTCTATTTTACAGAAACAAATGTCAAACAAATGAATGTAGTGGAAATTTTACCAAAGATACTTTATAACTTACAACTTATGGCGCCATTTTGTAACTATATTAAAATATGTAACAGAATGTTTTAAAACCAATGCCATTTGAGGATGAATAGGTATTTGTCAAGCATAGTTTAGAATGGAAAGATAATAGTTTCCTCTTATTTGGATTTTTAGTCGCTACAGCTTGTTAATGCGCTACGGCTTCTGAATAAAAACGTAATATTTCCGGATGACCTATTGAAATTACTAAGTGGTTCCAGTGTTTAAACAGAAGAAATACATACATTTTGTGTGAGCATTTCCGATTGGTGTTGGTGTAGCCCGTCTCCGCCTCCTGGTCAGGGCGTATGCTTCCGGCCAATTGGTAAAATAGTCCATTGTAGTCAACATACTTATTACCCCTTTCTGAAACTGGAAGGGCCACATTACATCCACCCCCACCTTGTCCAAAGCTGCCCCAACCGGGGACTGTTGTAATTGGGTGTGACTGCCAGGATGGACCCTTCCTGGCTGCACAGATGTCACACTGTCTACAAAAGTCCTCCACACAATGTCTATGTCGCCCCCAAGTGTCTTGGTCGCCCAAAGGTGTGTATAGTCTACTCCCCCGTATAGCTGACCTAACATCATCTGCTGAAATGCTTTTGAAACCACTACCTGTCACGGGCGTCTTCCATCCCTCCTGTAGGACCACCTTAGCCAGCCTCAGGGGGGTAAACCCAGCCCACATTATTTTGTTGTAGGAGAGAGGGGTGCCATCTCCTATCTCGACGGTCGCCGGCCCTCCTGGACCCACTGCATTACTGGTGCCAGCCTCCTCCTGCCTCTGTCTCCACACGCTGACAGTGTAAAATATGTAATGATATTTTAGATAAGGGTAAGTTTTATATTATACGGATGAAGTAGACATTATAGGTCCATGGCCCCGAGATTGAGGTGAGGACACTGTGCTCAGTAAAACACGCTATCTGACACAGAGCTTAAACACGCACGCACATACTGATACTGATGGTGAGCCCAGGAGCGAGAGGAGCAGAACAAGCCAAAACATCGCACTCAAGGTCGCCAGATGGCTCACTCCTAGACAACGAGAGCCACACATCAGAACACACATACACCTGAGTCATGTTTAGTGAGGTCTTCATGAGTCATGTTTAGTGAGGTCTTCTGTAAGAAACAGGGTGGGGGGAAATATAAACATATAAAAAATGTCCATATAAACAAGGTCTGCTGCGTTCAGACCTCAGATCTTTTCTTTTTGCTCTTGCTAGAAGGTGGAATCTGATCTCCGGGTATATATATCTGTATTAATAAAGATGATCGCTTTTTGGAAGACTTTTATTGTTTGATAATTCTCTGATTCAGACTCTGGAAAGTCACCCGAGTTCTACAAGGGCCACCCCTGAGGAAGTGAAGAAGTGTCCTTCCCTGTCACTGCGTTCAACCCCCTAGAGTGGACACCGTAGCTTACCCCCTTTCTTAGGGACCAACACCACTGGGGCTGACCAGGGGCTGTTGGACAGCTCAATGAGGTCAGCCTGGTCCATTTCCTCCACTGCCCTGTCCAACTGTACCACCAAGCCCTCCTCCAACAACAATACAAAAACTGGTGTAACTGAATCAGGTTGAAGGTCTCCTTGCTCCCACACACTGTTTCAGTTTTGCGAACACATTTTCAATAGGATTGAGGTCAAGGCTTTATGGTCAGGGCCACTCCAATACCTTGACTTCGTTGTCATTAAGCCTTCAGTGTTCTTGGGGTCATTGTCTACTTGGAAGACCCACTCGTGAACAAGCTTTAACTTGACTGATGTCTAGAGATGTGTCACGTCCTGGCTGGGGGCCCCTGGCCATCTTTTGTGCCTCGGGCTCACAGCCAGGACGTGCAGTGTAGAGGTGCCTCTAGACACCACACACCCGGTGTGGTTTATTGTTTGGCTATGCCTCAGTTTGCGGCCGCTGTCATTTCTGTTTGTTTAATTAGTTGTACTGTGAATACTCTACATGTTCTTTAAGTAAGTTTATTCAGAGAGTGTTTTATATTTAGTTATACATTTTTTGCTGTTAGTTTACAGCCCCTTTATTTCCTGTGTACATTTCGTGTTTGTTTTGTTTGAATAAATTCACAGTTTCATCAACTAAAATGTACACGTTTGGTTCCGACACCCACTACGGCCGTGACAAAATGAAATTAAACCAAATTTACAAGGTGGATAACATGATCTTTGGTGGGTACTGGACAATATTTTACATTATAAAACACAACATGTTAAATCAATTTACTCAAACATCCATTCGAGGTTCGGCCATGGTTTTAGAACACCATTTTATTTCATCACCATCTGAAGTCAATATTTCCGGTGGATGAAAGGACGAGTGGTCGCTCGAGCTCAACACAACAGATCTAACAGATCAAAGTGACTGCAAAGTGACTGCAAACTAGTCTCTAACACGTGTATTAAATGGATGAAATAAAATCTAGTTATACCCGGTATTGTAAGGGCTGTGCCTGAACAGGGCGGTGACTGAGGGAGCAACTCCTGAACTGAATCGATGTACCGATCCGTAGTGGGAACGCCAAGGAGTTGAGATGCAGATGTACATATATATATATATATATATAGATAGCGCATAAAGGCTGGAAAGCCAAAAGCTACGTAGAAACGCAGGAGTCAAAAACTAATA
>JACXGK010000505.1:9220-20405 GCA_016801125.1 Novumbra hubbsi
CGAAGTGCCGCTTTACATTCGACCGTTTCAACGATGTAATTTTGTCATTGCAAATTAGACACACCGCAGAACCCGCTCTCTCCACAAAGGCGAATTCTTCGGTCCATTCGTCCTGAAATGTACGATACTCGTCGTCTTTTTTTCTTTTCGCCATCTTCTTCGTCGAAGGGTTAGCTTTGAGCTAATGACCGAGCAGACGCAGTCTCAGACTAATTCAAAAGGGGGCGTTTACCTGTTTTACCCAGCAACGGCAAACGTAGGCCAGTATCATCCAATTAAAATAATGGACAATTGCTCCTGCAGCCCTGAACAGAACATACGCAGTGAAAAATCGATGGATGGATTAAAACAAGTGAGAATATTTTGTTTTATCTGCGAGCCATATGCAATCATCAAAAGAGCCACATCTGGCTCGCGAGCCATAGGTTCCCGACCCCTGCTCTAGCGGGTACCAAGATTCTCTCCTCAGGGCCATACCCCTCCCAGTCAACCAGGTACTGGAAACCCCGGCCACGAGGTCGGACGCTCAGGAGGCGCCGAACGGTGTAAGCCGGGTGGCCATCAATGAGACGCGGCAGGGGAGCAGGCCTGGGCACAGGAGCTAGAGGACAACGAGAAACTGGTTTGACACAGTTGGGGTGAACCCGAAGGGTGCGGGGAAGGAGACGGCTGAACGCAGTGGAGCTAATGGCCCTGGAGATGGGAAAGGGCCCGATGAAACGGGGAGCCAGCTTCTTGGACTCCACTCGGAGGGGCAGGTCACGAGTGGACAGTCAAGCCTTCTGCCCCCAGCGATAATGAGGGGCCGGGGTCCGGCACCGATCTGCCTGCCGCCAGTATCTGGAAGCTGGACAGAAGAGGGCGGAGCGAGCCCTAAACCAGGTGCACCGGCAACGGCGGACAAACAGTTGGGCAGAGGGAATGGCAACCTCCTCTTCCTGGTCCGGATAACCCAACGAGCACTCAAATGGAGAGAGGCCCATGGCAGAACAGGGGAGCGTGTTGCGGGCGTATTCCACCCAGGCCAGTAGCCTGCTCCAGCTGGTGGGGTTGGAGGAAACCAGGCAACGCAGGGTGGTCTCTAGGTCTCGCTTTGCCCGCTCTGACTGGCCGTTGGACTGGGGATGGAAACCAGATGAAAGACTGGCTGACGTTCTGATGAGCGACCCCTCAAGCCAGTGCCTCCACTCTTCCAGTGCCAACTTGACGGCCAGCAACTCACGATTGCCGACGTCATAATTCCTCTCGGCGGGGCTCCATCGGCGGGAGAAAAAGGCACAAGGATGCAGCTTCTGGTCACGGGCACAACGCTGCGACAGGATTGCCCCACCCTGACGGCGGACGAGTCGACCTACACCACAAACTGGCAAGACGGATCCAAGTGGGTCAGAATCGGAGCAGTGGTGCTTAAGGTCCACAAACGCCTGGTCGGCCGCCGGGGACCAGTCAATACCAACCTTAGTGGATGTGAGAGCCGTCAGGGGCGACACCAGGGTGCTATACCCACGTATGAAACGCAGATAGAAATTGGCGAACCCCAAAAAACGCTGAAGCTGAAGCCGGGACGCGGGCTGCGGCCATTGCAGAACAGCGCTCACTTTGCTAGGGTACATCTGAGATGATGTCGCCCAGAAAGGGGCCTTGCGGAAGTTGCACTTCTCCGCCTTGACGAACAGGTGGTTCTCGAGGAGGCGCCGTAGGACCTGTCAGACGTGGGCAACGTGCTCATGCTCGGACCTGGAGAAAACAAGAATGTCGTCCAGATAAACGAAAACGAACCGATTGAGCATGTCCTGCAGGACATCGTTCACTAGAACAAGGGAGCGGGTTGACTTGACAAAACACACAAGACTAACTGGCAACAGGAACAAGGAAACACATATATTTACTTAACCAACTGTAGTAAATATAACATCGAGATACATTAGTGGGCTGAACACACATCTTTATTTACCCAAGTGTAATCTTACATCTTGGAAACTCCAATTAACCCTGGCTGTTCTACAACCATAGGTGCAGCTCTATCTAGCATTTAACACAACAAATGTATAAACAAAATACAAAACAGAAGCGGTCCAAGTGAGTAACCTTGTGGAGTTCCACATTCTATATGTCATACACTTGAGAAGCTTCAGTTAAAGAAAACTTTCTCTATTCTATTAGATAAATAATTATATATCCATGCTAATGCAGGTGGATTAAAAACATAACACATGAGTTTCCTCAAAAGCAATCTAAGGATAATGACATCAGTGGTGTTTTCATTTAATCAATTTCATCTTTTATTTACTCATCTGTTGTTTGGCTGATGTGCAAGTTAGGTTAATTTTCCTATAAGGATTGTTGCTCATTTGGACCCTCAGTGAACATATATTACATTGGTGAATGGAGGATCCCTTTATCCCTTTATGATTTACCTATGATTTAAACAATTTCTCCCAGGCTGTTTCAATGGACACCAGACCAGGCAGCCCCAAAGGGAAACTGTGATTTATTGCTGCCACTCCAAGCCTTTAGGACACTATGGGCCAAACTGGTCACTGGGACGACCTCATAGATTACACAAAGCACTCTAGATGTGTACTCAGCTAAATGACAACTTCAGTTAAAATGAACCTAATAATGCCATTGATTCAATAGTTATTTTAAAAAGTACATTTGAAAGCAATATGTTAGCTTGATGTTGGTTGACTACCTGATTTAACAGGTGTGCTTTTCACTTTGACTTGACGACGAGAGTACCTTAAAAGGCAAAGAAGTTAAATGGTATTGACCAGTTTCGGTTCCAAACAAGGATTCAAAAGTATTGGCAAATATACTGCTCTGGTGGTAGTAAAATAGAAGCCAAGATTCCAATATTGTGTTCCTATTGCTTGATAAAAAGCTTGAAGCATTGCTAAGTGCAATGAAGTGTGAGGAACTGAATAATCATTTATAATATTTGGGAGGGATGGTTTCTGGAGGGCTTAGTTCTTTAAGGTGTGATTTTATAAATTGTCCAGATTTTGTCATCGAAATGAATGCACCCAGAGTAGTGAGGAAGGCAATAGCTGCCAATAAAGATGAAAGATTTAGATGAATGGGTGATCTCGAGAATAGTTGTCCTTATCAGTATCCTTCAGGATACAAAATGTTGGAAAATACAGATGATGGTGAGTCTCAAGCTCAGTGCTTTAATTAAATGTCCTAATGCAGATTTAACTAAATGTTAAATCTACGGATTAGCTTTAAAGAGTATCCCATGTCAGCTAATCTTTTTTTACATAGAATACAGGATGGAGCTGATACTGTAGATTGCTATGGAGTAAAGCCCGACCGATATGGGATTTTTTCTACTTACCGATTTAGATTTTTGGAAAATGTGAACACTGTAAAACGCTCTTCCCCAGTCCCACAGAAATAACGTTATTTAGTTAGCTAGCTTTCATGGAAAATAGGAAACCAAGTGTAAACGTTTTATAAACACATACTGTATATCAGAACGTTAATACAGAGGGGGGACGCTGCAATGATCTTTGATTTTACACCACAATTATAAAACTTGGCATAATAATGAATATCTATGTTTCATAATGCTTGTAATAGAAATCTACCTCTTACTTGACCTCCTCCTCTGCAAAAGCATTGCACATTTGCTACTACAGAATTGGATCTCATAAACACATAGATGACAGAGATAGTAAGCTAGCTTTAGTAAGCAGTTTGGGTCGTTTCTATATATCCAAACTGACATCCGTAGAGCTAGCTAGTGAAAGCTTGTCACTTTAAAAGCTAAACTCATTTGCGGTCAGACAACATTTCTATAGTCTGATAAATGATCTGAACCTGGACAATTAGTTATCTAGTTAGCTGAGAAAACAACCATTCGAGCTCCACAGCAGAGCTGATGAGCTTGCCAATCAAGATATCCTTACGAGTATTCTATTACCATCTAAAAGATACATTACCAACATTTCACAGCATCAAATATACATCAAAACACCACACATATACACAGTTTATTTTCTTACTCACCTCAACATCCTTGTCACTTTCAACAAGCAAGGATGTTTGCAACACCAAGCAACACAGAAACTGCTTCTTCTGAAGTAAAAAGTTGAGGCCTCTTTGGCACTAGAATTTTTTGTAAAGAAATTATAAAAATGTATTAACGACAACATTTACAGTTACAGGTTTTTCTCAGGTAGATTTTGTGATATTTACACAATCATGATATTTACAATCATTGTTAAAGTAACACCAGCGGCAGCTATGGTATTCTAAAGGAAGGCCGCTATGGGTTCTAAAAGGTTGAACATTTCCTTTTTCCTCCTTTAAACATACATGAAATTAGTTTAAATAGGAAACACAACATAATATAGTCACTGACAATGTTAGAAATAAGGATTTTTTTTATTTTATATAATAATTGTGTCCTTTTGTCTAAGAATCGTCCATTTGTAGCCAATTAAAGACCTTTGCCATTGTAGTTGTCCATTTGTTGAAGAGGCATCCCCCCATGCTTCCTGAAGCACCCCCCTACATGTTGAATTGGCTTGATGGGAACTTCTTATGTTCAATATCGTCAAGCAGCTCCCACAACAGTTCAATAGGGTGGAGATCTGTTGACTGTGTTGGCTACTCCGTTATAGAAGAATACATGCTGATTGCTTTTTCCCTTAATAGTTCTTGTATAGTTTGGTGCTGTGCTTTGGATCATTGTCCTGTGTCAGGGTATGTCATGGCGTTGCAAAATGGAGTGATTGCCTTCCTTCTTCAAGAACCCGTTTTACCCTGTAGAAATATCTTACACCAACACATTGTCTCATCATGCTTGACCGATAGCGTCAAGCACTCCTCCAGCATCTTTTCATTAGCTCTCTATCTCACAAATCTTCTTCTTTGTGTTCCGAACACCTCAAAATTCCTTGGCCCATCTTAATCTTTTCTGTTTTCTTTGAAACTAGAAGGCCAGCATCCCAGAGTCACCTCCTCACTGTTGATGTTGAGACTGGTATTTTGCGGGTTAAATTAAACTGCCAGGTGAGGACCTGTGAGGCTACTGTTTCTCATACTAGACTAGTATTTGTCTTCTTGCTCAGTTGTACACTGGGGCCTCCCACTCCTCTTTCTATTTTGGTTAGAGACATTTTGTTCTGTGAAGGGAGTAGTACACAGCATGATACGAGATCTTCAGTTTATTGGCAATTTCTTTCATCGAATAGTCTTTATTATTCACAACAAGAATAAACTGCTGTTTTCAGAAAAAGGTTATTTGCTTCGGATCATTTTGAGCCTGTAATCGAACCAGTTGCTGATGCTCCAGATACTCAACTAGCCTAAAGTAGGCCAGTTTCATTGCTTTTTAAGTCATAACATCAGTTATCAGCTCCTTGGGGTTTTAGACTAGGTGTTTTTGTAAAAACACTTTGTGACAGCTGTTGATGTAAAAAGGGCTATATAATTACATTTGATTGATTAATTATCAGCAGTGCTAACATAATTATAAATGGGTTTTCTAACAATCAAATAGCCTCTGAAAATTAGGAGAAACAGTTGCTTATAATTGCCTCTGTAAGCCTATGTATGTAGATATCCCATTGCAAATCTGCCTCTCATCTACAACAAAAAAATGTCTGATGCATTTGTGATAAATTTGATGTTATTATAATGGACAAGAAATGTGCCTTTCATTCAAAAAAAAAAACATATCTAAGTGACCACTATTACCCATTCACAAAGACAGTAAATTATCTCTCTGACTCTATTTTATTCGCAGATTCCCACCAATTTTGCTTTCAATCGTTTGATGCATTTCGTCTACATGTATGTAGCTCTTCACCCTATGCCTACTCATCATTTCTCTGACTCTTTCTCACTCCCTGCTCTCTCCTTATGGAAGTTTAGTAGTGCTCAGAGGTGGCTTAGAGGTTGTTAAATGTGAGCAGCATGTAGTCGGTCTGCCAAGGACCGGAGAAACGGCAGGTTCCTGACTGCCTTTCCCACTAGACCCTGTTCTGTTCTACTCCTGTCCTGCTCCTTTGCTGACTGCAGTGCAGCAGTCAAGCCTTAAGGCGTCAGGGCACTCGTCTTTTATAAATAATTATTTTGGTAAGCTGGAAATTTAGGTAGAATATACTGCCAAATATTTGGCTCTTGAGCTGCTACCGTTGTGTTGGTTCGACTATTTGACAGCATGTGAACCACTGTCACGGTTCTCAGTTTCAATACCTCTTCGAGAATAAATTAAACATGACTGGTGTATGTTGGAATCCAAGTGAGTTATAAACAGTTTAGGTTCTTCAGACACTTGGTGGATGGGTTGATGAATGCTGGCCTGCGTTGTTTGGTCGTACCTTCCTACATGATAGGTTGGGCACCTGCAAGCTCATTGGTGGTTGTTGGCGGGAGACGAGCTCACCCCCGAGAAAGTGTGTGCTGGCAAAAACCTCCTGTTTGAGATGGGATTTATTTGGATCTTTGACTCACCATCACCAGCTGTAGAGTTGCTGCGATGATGCAAGGCCGTACCCGTGAATTAAATATTACAACATTTGGAGGGGAAAACAATAGGGGAAAAATGAAAAGAAATAAAACTTGTAAACAAAATGGACACAGGTACACCATGTTAAATATAAATAAAAAGGTAGTCATCTCTACAGGGTGAAGCATATCATCTCTGGAACCCCTCCCTGCGTTCGGTCTGAAACCATTACTTCGTAAAGAGTATCTTAAATACTGAAAATGTTTATTATTTGTGTTAAAAATCGTCCATTAACATTACTGTTTGTGACTTCCTGGATGTTTTGTAAATCACGTTGCTGTCTGACGCTGCCTCCGGCCACCGCCCACACCCAACCTAATTGTCCCTGTCTTTGTCCAACTGGTTATGCAACGGACGTGGATACTGTTTTTGGGTCCTGGTAGCAGCCCACTTCTGTGTATTGACCAGCTTGTCTTCTGTTCATGAAAAAACATTGATGTGTCCCAAAAGGTCATGAACTCCTATAGTCCCCCCATCTACATCCAGAAGACGACTGGCCGTCCCTCAGAGTCTGGTTCCTCACTAGGTTTTTTCCCATGTTTGGGAAAAAAACTAAGAATTGTTCCTTGTTGTTTGCTCTTTGGGGTTTCAGGCAGGGTATATGTAAAAACACTTTGTAACAATTGCTGATTTAAAAAGGTTTTCTAAAGTACATTTAATTCAGTACAGTGTACTTTTCCCTTTTGTGTTGTGTGGTAGTCCCACTAAACTACTGTTTCTAAAGATTAATAGACTAACTGTGAGTCACTTTGGAGCACCAGCTGCATGTAAATAAAATAATGCAAAGCATCTGAACTTCAGTTCACGTAAAGTTCAACACAATTAAACAATGTTTTCATTACTGCAATGTTATTTCTTATGAATATGAATGCTTTATTCAATATAATGGTGACATATGCTAAACAATTAAAGCAATTATAAAAAGAGGAGTATATGTATTCTTTCATTGTAATCAGAATACAATTTCTTTTTATAAATACTTTTCTATTTTTATTTTGAGCATGTGAAATTGTCATTGTTATTTACATTTCCTTATTAAATTGCTCCAGTACATTTTGTTTTTATGAACAGAGCGCCTGACATGTGAATGAGGCCTGGCTTGATGCTCTAGAGATCATTACTTAACATGTATTTGATTCTGTTAAGGCTATTAGTATGTATTACTTAAAGTCCAATACAAGACCATTTGGTTTCCTATATTTTCTCTTTTTGAATATTCAAACATGTAAGCACTGAGGGATGACTGTACATCATGCACTGTAAATGTTTTTTGAGGACCTCTAATAACACAAACAAATGTAAGTTGTTGGGAACTGAGACATTTTGTAGCTTAAAACACGTATTGGCAAAGCAATGAACTCTATCAAGAATTTTACAATAACTTTGTTTCTAATATATAGTTATGTTTTTAGAAGCATTTTTAAAAAGTGTTGAAAAAGTGCAGCTGCTGGGTTTGAATTAAAAACTAAAGTGTGTTTTTTGTAGGACTATTGTGAACATATGTCAACTTATGTAACAATGCTTCTATTTGAGAACACTGGGAAATACGTTTAGTTCCCAGTGCTGTCTCTGTTGCTTCTGCTTTCTTTTTTAAACAGGTTCCTAACATGTCTTATATTAACCAATGTCCCTTTCAACATGTACCCTTGAATTATATGTTGCTGAATTATGAAGATATACTCTATCTGCCAGAGTCCTATTATATTCTCACTGTCTTTGGAAAACGCATTTCACCTTACGTGTAAATCAATTCTGTAAAGCCTGAGTAACGATGTCAGCTAAGCAAATAAATACTGAGAAACACACATGTACAGTAGTACTCCTTGTCCCACGTCCACCTCCTCTGCTCTGCAACAACATCGTTGACGTAAATGAAGATCTACCGAGGAATAATTCAAATACCTCTCGTAGCCAACGTCCTTCACCTCTCAGACAACATGCCAACAGTGTAGTGGTTTATCTGCTTTCAGCCATCCACACCTCCTCCACACCCCCTCCTCTTCCCTCCTTTCCCCTCCTCTCCTCCTCCCACTTTTTTCTCCTTCACCACCACCATGTCTCACTACATCCTCGCTGATTGCATAGAAGGTTCAATTTCATGTATAGTAATTTGAAAAAACAACACACATAATCTTTTCTCCACTTTTGACCATGAGACCATGGGAGATTTTTTTGCATATAACTGACATCCACCCTCTGTGTACGGTGAAGGGCAAGACTGTCACACCCACACCCTGATTATATTACCCTGCCTTACCTTGTGTCTCCGCCCTCACCAGGTGTCTCCCATGTTCCGTGACTTCCCGTGTATTTATCCTGCGCGCTTCAGTCTCCCTGTTGCCAGTTCATCTGGTGTGTCGTCCCAAGTCGTAGGTGCTTTCCTGTGTTTAGTTTTCCCAGACCAATGCTCCTGCCTCTCGTCCGTCTATTACCCCCGTTACCGAACCCCTGCCTGCCCCCGACCAACGCTCCTGCCTCTCGTCCGTCTATTACCCCCGTTACCGAACCCCTGCCTGCCCCCGACCAACGCTCCTGCCTCTCGTCCGTCTATTACCCCCGTTACCCAACCCCTTCCTGTCCCTGACCAACGCTCCTGCGTTACTATCTTCCTTCCTCCTGCCTTTTGCATTTGGGTCCACTCCTGTGTTTCTGACAAAGATGAGCTGCCCCCCTCTTGGTTCCTCTCTTGTTTCTCCCCATATGTTACCATCTACAGTGGAACCAAGTTTCATCTTATCACGTTTCATTTTGGCAACGTCAGCTGTTATCATCAAGCTTTTTTGAATTCCGACTTTCTGACTTTCCATGTGATATCCTGGTCAGACCGGCAGTGGAAATAAAAGCTTTCTGGTTTCCTTGAATTCTTTTATATAGCCTGTCAGATAAGCGTTTTCACTGGTAAACATTTGGAGTTCTCTGTGATGGTTTGAAAAGAAGTGTGATTTTGGCTTTCAAATATTTCTGGAACACTGGTTCTGTGTGTAGCTGTGGGAGTAGCATTTGGCCCGATGTAAGTGGACTGTGATGAAAGAATAAAATGTATACTTTGGATTATAGGAGTTGGGTGTAATCTGGTATGGACCAGAACGTATTCAGTTCGCATTTAAACATCATGGACAGACGTTTGGACCAATTAAAGGTCTATTCTCTGCTTGTGGGGTTAGAGCCTCTCCACAAGTCAAATAGTTTAATGTTCTCCATGTAAGTATTTATTAATTCACTAGTGTTAGAAATAAGATCACAGGACTTGCAGGATTGGTCCAGCACTCAGTTCACTTCTCTTTCAACGACCAAATGAGTCTAAAAGATACCTGATATCTGGACTAAAACTTTCCCAAAGATATTGGGATAATCTGTGTTTGTGGCCTCTCTCTTTCCCGATAAAAAAACAAAACATTTAGGCACTATTTACAACAGAAACATTGAGGCACTGGTTAGGAACAGTAGGGTTGGAACCTATGAAGAAATCTAGAAAGGACTCAGACTCTAGGGGGCAGCCATTCCTCCTCTGTTTGTGCTGGAGGAGATTATAGGACACTACTTTATAAATGTACCGAAAAAGAATAAATCAAATAAATGATATAGATTTATTCATTCATTTGATCAAAAAAATCTGTTATGGCATCGACTGACTTCATGTAACTGCAGAGAACTGTGGCCATTTTCTCATATTCCAATCCAAAATTCGATACAGTGCCCCTTTAACTCTAATCCCAAATGGATTACGGGACATTCCCTATACATTAAATGTGATAAATGTCAGTTGTGGTTTTTATAATTGAACTTTTTTAGCATCTCACCAATAGCCGGCTAATGGGCTTACAGCACATTTCATCTAGCCATCTTCAGAGGAGACGTTAGAAAACTTAAAATCAGATGTGCAGTAGCCTACACAGGTTCAAACATTTTATGGTTCAAAATAGCCATCTAGTATTACAGGGCTGGCCCACAGCATAGGAGGGATAGACAAATGCTAGGGGCGCCATTCATCCATAGGGGGCGCCAAACGAGCTGCGTGAAAATGGCTGCGTTGCAAGGGGGGCACCAGCTAAAATCTTGCCTAGGGCACCTTGTTGGTCAGGGGCGGCGCTGTAAGATCACTTATAAAAATGCATTCTTAAACTATAATGACAAGACATGTGTTGTGTTTAATAAAGTAAGCCAGCTAGCTAGTAGTACCAGGTCTACTGGAATGAGAGGTCTAGAGACTATGGCAGAGCAGGAAGTAATGTGAATCTTTTAGAAAGAGGAAAGATTTGACATCTGCATTGTGAATATATTAATATATCTGCTGATGAGAACATTGCTGGAAGACATCCAATGGCTCATTCCGTCAAGGACAACTTAAAAAAAAAATCAAAAAAAGAAAAGTGTAAAAAGTATTTACAGCACAGTCAGAACTGAAACAAAACATAACATTTATTTTTCACATCTCAATGTTCAATCCACACTGTCATGTAAAAATGTTGTGCTCCTACTGGATAACTTTGTGTAAAACACATCTTACTGCCACATCATACTGCCCAAACTGTCAGACGTGATGAACACCACCTCAGGTCTCCTTTAAAATGGTGAAGTGCCCCATAAACTTTATGCACATACACACAACTGTCATGTATGGCTACAACACAAACAATGATAATGATGTCCAGAGGAATCCCC
>JACXGK010000505.1:30261-105880 GCA_016801125.1 Novumbra hubbsi
CCCCCCCCCCCCCCCCCCCCTCGCCGCCTCACTCTGTGGCGTTGTATAATACCGGATAACTTTGTGACAACCTTTCAGAAACCTAGTCAGAGACTGTGACAATGCAAGTGCACGCTCGCCTGCCTTTGGGAATGTTACACGTCTGTTAGAGGTGTGAAAATGTTCACTACGGGGAGAGAATTGCTAACCGGAACAAATATTTTTCTCACAAAACAGCACTAACAGATCCAGATTTTCATAGAAAAGAACAAATTCGGAACTAAACGATGCTGTAACATTAGTAGTAGATACATGTTGTTATAGTTTAAGGATCACTCCAAGTCACATGATCACCTCATTGAAATTGCGAAGAGGCCTCATTCATCTGTAAGTGACCTTGTCTCCATCATCTTACCACCGAAAGCAAGCCGATAAGATCCATGCGTGCAAGCGGGAAGCACAGCCCGCCGGGTCAGATATGAGTGGACTCTGTCTCTCTATGTTGAGTACCAACAGCACTACAATCATGTGGACGATCTGTACATTTACTTACAGATTAGAGATGTTTCTGTTTCTTGCATGGAACCACATAATTCCATCAAACATTTGGTCCGTCCTATAGACTATTAGATTAAATTGGAATTTTTCTTCCCAATAAACACATCTTTGGTTTTTTGTATCTTCAGTCATCACACAACACAACGCAGGGTGAATAAATAGCACCATTACACTCCCAAAAGACTCGGCAAATGACAGGAAGTAGTCTTTGTTTGCATACCAAATTGAATCATTTTCACTCTATACCACTCTATACCTGCTAGCTACTTTTAGCCATGTGTAGTTCACTACATAGTTCAAATCTTAATACATCACTTATTTTTGAGGGTTTTTCAGTTTCCAAACAATAATTATTATTTCTAACAGAAGGAAGTTCTGTCCTACACACATCACATATCTGCAAGCCGTAAGCCTTGTGCACCTCAGTATGTCAGCATTGCACCTAATACTAACATTCTCAAATCACATAATGCAACATTTTCCCCCCTATTTCCATTGTCCACATTTCCTTTCTCATGAAGACAGAAGATGTGTTCCAGTTTTTCTCGACATAAATCACTGCAGCTATTTCTTTCAGTAAATGGCTCAGCGTTATTGTGTGAACGCAAGATGATTCACTGTGAGAAGAAGGGATAGAAAAAAAAACGCAGTAAAAAAGACACTGTCAGAAAACACTTCACTGTAGCTATTTCTTTTTTCAAATGACATTTAGTGGGGATCACGCTGGGATGACGGTGCTTCAGAGGTGGTACATTATGACATGTAAACAAGCATTTACAATCTAATAAACTTGGCCTGACATTTAACCAAAAGGAAAAATCACTTACCCTAACAGGTTTAGAAATTGCTCCTACTCATTATTTCATTGCCAGAACTGTTGAAAACAACACATTTGCATGCATCTCAAAGCATTTCAATGGCCATTGACTTAAATAGGAAAATTTGGACCCTAATTGCGTTCCCACATAAACGTACAAAATGCTATGGAGCAGTGTGCATTATAGGGAGCTAATAGGTGAATAACAGTTCGGACACCCACCCAAATAGGTTTTGGAATGTGAGTATGACTCGGTTGCTTGTTTATCCCTTCCCAGACGTCTTCTGGACACCGAGGATGAGCTCAGTGATATTCAGGCAGACTCAGTCCCCACGGAGGTGCGGGATTGGTTGGCCTCTACCTTCACCAGGAAGATGGGCGTGGTCCGGAGACGTCCCGAGGAGAAGCCCCGGTTCAGGAGCATTGTCCACGCCGTTCAGGCTGGGATCTTTGTCGAGAGGTAACACCCCCCCGGCCGATCCCCAACACTCACACACACACAATGCAGAGACACGTGAGCACCCAAGCAGTGGACAGGTAGGCTGCAACCCAAGCAGGAGGGCCTTGGACAGGGACCGAAACAAGTCTTTCGAGTCTGGTACTCTGGAGGGGTGGGCCAAGACCTCATATCCTTTTAAATTTAAACAGAGTAGGAGACAAGGAACATTTAGTGAGCCCATTCCTTAACTACTCCCCGATTGTAAATGCCGGTACTGTGGTGGTTTGAAACCTCTAGGGAATGTTTTGTGCCGGCGTTTGAAAAGTGTGCCATTACAGATATACAACTATGCCGTAACCGAAGTACTTGAGAGGCACCGCAGTCCATATGTCTGAGAAGGGTATCTGTCTCCCCGAGGGCTGCGGCCGTGGCCTGGGTCTCATTGTGCCACAAACACCTGTTGGAAACATTCCTCCATCTTTATCTCCTGAAGCTAAACATTACCAAATGAAACCCACCATGTACGTCTACGTGGATTTGTATGCAAATCAGTCAAACATTGTAGGTTAATCTATTTCTTCACGTTCGGGTAAAAAAATTGGTATACAGCACCTGAATTCCTGTCAAATTCTTTGAAAATCCAACAGCTCTAATTACAATAACAACGTTCTAAGAGGAAAATCCAGTCAAGGGCCTGCATGCCAAGTGTTCTTCTTTATTCCAAGGAGATGTAGGATTTCCCAAAAGCTATATTTTACGGTGAACTTCTTTTGACCTGAGCCCTTGAGAATATGGGAAACAACCCTCTTTTCTTTTATGACCAAGATATTAGAAAGAACAGAGAGAACTTGGCTTGGATCCTGACATGTCACACCTTTCTTTGCGGCTCTTGCTAAAGCCCAAACACAGCCGGTCTCATCCCACCCCCACAAAACTATCCTTCATAGGACGAATTCCTGCTCAAAAGCGTTGTAGCTTTTTTAAATGTAATTATAGTTAATCCCATTACTGCTAATTGCTGAAAACTGAGGCATTAGGGTATTATGTGACTGTAACATTTGGATACCATTATGGGAAGTAAACAATGGAAATATTATTATTATTATAATTTTTTCTATGTACACATTTGCTTTTTGTCAAGACTAGTTCTTGATATAACAAAAGATGTACCACTAAATTCGCTATTTGCAAAAAGAATATAGGTCTTTGTTAATACCTGTAATACTCATGGATGTGCAGTTTATGTACAGTGTGCTGTTGCTATGTTAGAGAGTGTGCTATTGCTATGTTTGAGTCTGATTGTGTTACCTCTACAGAAAGTCCTTTCAATGAAATGGTCATTAAAGTAAAAACAGTAAGAGGTACCAAACGTGCTCACGGAATTGTGATTCATTTTTGACAGACATAAAACAATCTACCATAGCACATAAAATGCAGAAGATGCCGTCCTCATTAGTGAATAGATAATCAGGTGAGCCCTACAGAGAGTGTCACTGCTCACAGCTGGAAATGAATTGCCAGATATGGACGTTTGAAAAGCCAAAAATGGCTTGACAAGGGTGTTGGAACTGCATTACATCTTCAGGCACTAGAATGAGTTAACAGATGTCTGTGAGTGTTTTGGTTGATTCCAGTAATGTTTTGACTGTGTATCCCTGCTCAGGATGTACAGACGGACGTCTAACATGACTGGGCTGACATATCCTCCATCTACTATTGCTGCTTTGAAGGTGCCTAACACAAACAGTCCCATTCCTGTAATATTCCTGTCAACGTGTAGCAGGGGTGGGCAGCTATCTGGATAGCTTCAAATTTGTAATCAATAAGAAATGTATATATATAAACGTGTATATCATTTGATTACACTGAATTAAGATCGCTTTGCTATTTTTATAAATAGCTATGTTCAGGTTGAGTTTTCCTCAGGGACTATAGTTATTGTATTGTTTTATTGTTTTTTTGTCTGTGGTTTGCCTGTGTGATCCAAGGAACTGCTTTCCCAGGCACAGACTAACTATTATCCTGGACTAATAATTAGGCTTATTGGGTACTATACAGAACCATATATTGTTTTGGTTAATCTTTGGAAACTGGGGCCTGTGTTAAATAAGTATCTAGATGATATCAGTTTTAAGATACACTTTGAGATAGGAATTATACATTTAGAAACATTAAGGGGATAATGAACTTATCATCATTGTAGAATACAAACTTTATTATGGTGCAAGATGCAGAAGATTCGGCAGCTGTGTTATACTTCATCCTTCCAACATCACATTCTGGCACACATAGAGATGATAATCAATGTGAGATCTATTTCTTGCTGTGCTTTCATTATCGTTGACATCATTTTATTGTTCGCAGAATGTAGATAACTGGTCTTTTGATGTGTTCGCGTTACACAAGGCCAGCTGTGAACATGCACTGAAGTTCCTGGTGTACGAACTCCTCACCCGCTATGACCTGATCAACCGCTTCAGGGTTAGTCTCTCTTCAGGTCCTCTGTATCACTTGTAAAAATGCCTTTAGACACAAAATAGTGTAATTTCTTGGTGTGTTTGTGTGCGTGTGTTGCATTGGTAAGTGTGTGCCTCATAGAAAGACTTCATGCCTGTTAACACTTCATGCTGTGTCCTCATCTGTCTGTCTCCTGGGTTGTCTGTCACACACTGTGTCAGTTCCTTCATCTGAATGGGAGGATTATTTTGAATCCTGTGATCTATAGGTACCATTTATCTGAACCCTCTTCTATCATAAGGGCACCACAGCACCACATAACTCTGACATCACCAAGAGCAAGCGAATCAGCCTGTGAAACCATAAATACCTCATAATAGCCTTATCACCTGCAGATAGTCACATATGGATTTTGTCCTTCACAGGCTTACTCTCGTACTCTTCCCAGAATTCATTGTGACAGCTTGGCTTTAAATGGAAACTCCAATTTCCGGAGGAGCTCAGCTCTTTCAGTGCGGATGTGAAGTGTGTGATGCATGACTTTCATATTTGGATTTAGGTACTGCAGTGTTCTGGTCCCTGTTCGGCCCTTAGACGGATTAAACAATAGGAGTTAAGCTCGCACACAAGCGACAGTCTGAATCCCCTGCACGTGTATCTGCCTCTCCAGGTACCTTGTAGGAGAGATAACTCCCTCTGGCGATCCGGATAATAAGCAATGTGCAGAAGTAATGCAAGAGAAGGCTGTCCACAATGTTGATGGCTATATGAGACGTTCATCTACGCGGAGAAAACATTTAAATAGGCATTACAAAATGGCCTCTAGGGGCTGTATTAAATTTACATTCACATGCCATTTCCATGGGCAGTGAATAAGCTGTTAAGCTGCCGATTTTGAACAGAAAATGTATGTTGAATACATTAAATTAAAGTTGTTATTTAGGCACAGAACTACTAGTATTCTAGTTTATGTATTTTGTCTTTCACATTTCATCAAAACATTTTAGGGAAATGCTCCCATTTAACCTGTTCCCATTTAACCCTACCATTTGAGATGAACACACTAAACCCTAACCTCAATCCTCACTCTGTAACATAGATGTAACCTTTTAGAGTGTTCCTTTACCCATTACCGTCAAGGGGGATACAGGTGTTACAGTGCTGGGGACCTAGTCCACTATGAACGGTGTTGCGGCGCATGTTAACCCTTCCCCTCTGTCTCTCTAGTATCCAGGTATGCAATAAAACAGGTCCCCTCTAACCAGCATGTGGCCAATTACCTTCCTGTTGTTTAACTGGTAGAAACCTTTGAGCTCCCTGTCTTTTGTTTCCGTTTCATTAAAAGTGTCATTTCTGAGTACCTTCGTCTCTCAGTAATCCGTCTCCTCCTTGGCCTAATATTCCTGCACTTCCCCAGATACCAGTGTCGTCTCTGGTGGCTTTTGTGGAGGCTTTAGAGGTGGGTTACAGCAAACACAAGAACCCCTACCACAACCTGATCCACGCTGCTGACGTCACTCAGACGGCACACTATCTGATGCTTCACACTGGTATTATGGTGAGACACACACACACACACACCAGGGAAAACACATTTGAGCTTTTATGTTGCTGTGGGGACCCCAAAACATTCACATTCAAATGTTTTACTATCCCTTTTATACCCAAAAAGCAAAACGTGTTTTCACCGTGTTTAATGTTGTCATGTAATGTCGGGATATTTTACTGAATGTAGGGAACACAAATACACAGACATCTGCAATGCAATTTCAAATTGTATTTTACCCTAAAATCTAACTCTAATCTTCTCTAAGCCAAACCCCAAATAGCATTTCTTCTCAAGGTGATATTTTCTCAAGGTGACTTTGGTTGGTTCATTAAAGGTGCTAAAATGTTTCTTGACCATAGATGAAAGGCGAAGTTCAGATGTATTTTTATTTTTACAAACATTCCCTCTCTGTCTCTCTCAATCTTTTTCTCTGTCCAGCATTGGCTCACTGAATTGGAAATCCTGGCAATGGTGTTCGCTGCAGCTATTCATGACTTTGAACACACCGGGACAACCAACAATTTCCACATTCAGACCAGGTGTTTGTTAACTACAAATGTCAACAATGGCGCCTCTTCTTCAGTGTACAGGCTGCAGTAGATGGATGAGGCAACAATCATTATCCATTGCCATTTCCATTCATTCCTTTCAATTCCATCGACCAACACAACACAAACCTTGAATTCCCTCAAAATGACTCTCAAATAACAATTAAGTTGTTATTACAATACTTTTTATCATAGGTACACTTCAACTGTGAGAGACGGAATCTGAAACAAAAATCCAGAAAATCATATTATATGATTTTCGACTAATTAATTTGCATTTTATTGCATGACATAAGTATTTGATACATCAGAAAAGCAGAACATAATATTTGCTACATAAACCTTTGTTTGCAATAACAGAGATCATATGTTTCCTGTAGTTCTTGACCAGGTTTGCACACACTGCAGCAGGGATTTTGGCCCACTGCTCCATACACACTCTTCTCCAGATCCTTCAGGTTTCGGGGGTGTCGCAGGGCAATACAGACTTTCAGCTCCCTCCAAAGATTTTCTATTGGGTTTAGGTCTGGAGACTGGCTAGGCCACTCCAGGACATAAAATGCAATACAATGCTAATTAATTATGAACAAAATCATACAATGTGATTTTCTGGATTCACTGTTTTACATTCCGTCTCTCACTGTTGAAGTGTAGCTATGATAAAAATTACAGACCTCTACATGCTTTGTAAGTAGGAAAACCTGCAAAATCGTCAATGTATCAAATACTTGTTCTCCCCACTGTATATATATATATTATGGCATTGTTTCAGAAGAGCGATAGGTTGAAAGAGTCGTAGGCTAGATTCAAACCCATGCAGCAGTGGTATTTATGCAGCAGCAAAGTAGCTCGCTGGACCGCCCTAGGGCCACAACGACTAACCATTTCCTAACGCGATCCAGTCCTGCATTGTGATGGAACTAAGAAACAGTTGAACAGGACAGTCTGGATTCTCGTATTGTCTCAAACTGCTACCATCGCTGTTATAAAATGCCCTTCTCCTCGCCAGGTCAGAGGTGGCCATCTTGTACAACGACCGGTCAGCCTTGGAGAACCATCACGTCAGCGCTGCCTACAGACTGATGCAAGATGATGAGATGAATATACTGGTCAACCTGCCAAAGGATGACTGGCGGTGAGTTCAAATGATCACTGGGGATTTGACAAACAATTCCCTTTTGTCCATGTCCCCAGTACTTGAAGAACCCGTGAATACAATGTGAGATGTTGGAAGAGGTGCTTATCTAGCTTTTGCAAAATCATTAACTGGTGTGATTCAATAACTTGATGTCTATGGGAACAGCTGACATGTTGCTCAAGGTATGTACAACCCCATAAACCAGTTCGGACCCTGCGTCAAACGATGTGCACATAATTTATCCCTGTATGTGACTGAGTACGAAGACAACATTACCAATGTTGAAACAGGGGAAAAAATACCTTCCAGCTGGCTGAGGGGCCGAATACCAAGGTCATCCAATATTTTAGGATCATTAAATTTCCGGTCTTTTGTTGCCTCTGTCCCAACTTTTGAAAACCGTTGAAGCCGGCTTCAAATTCAAAGTGAGCATATATTTTTCAAGAAACAATGAAATGTCTCAGATTGAACGGTTGATATGTAGTCTTATTGCCATTTTCTATGGAATATAGGGTTTAATTGCATTCTGTTTTTATCGTTGCATTCTGTTTTTATCGTTGCATTCTGTTGTTATCGTTGCATTCTGTTTTTATCGTTGCATTCTGTTTTTATCGTTGCATTCTGTTTTTATCGTTGCATTCTGTTGTTATCGTTGCATTCTGTTGTTATCGTTGCATTCTGTTGTTATCGTTGCATTCTGTTGTTATCGTTGCATTCTGTTTTTATCGTTGCATTCTGTTTTTATAGTTGCATTCTGTTGTTATCGTTGCATTCTGTTGTTATCGTTGCATTCTGTTGTTATCGTTGCATTCTGTTGTTATAGTTGCATTCTGTTTTTAACGTTGCATTCTGTTGTTATCGTTGCATTCTGTTGTTATCGTCGCATTCTGTTGTTATCGTTGCATTCTGTTTATATCGTTGCATTCAGTTTTTATCGTTGCATTCTGTTTTTATCGCTGCATTCTGTTTTATCTCCATTTTAACACGGCGTCACAAGGTCACTTCTAAACTGCCTGTGTCTGTCTGTGGGCCTGCCAGGGAGCTCCGGACCCTGGTGATCGAGATGGTGATGAGTACAGATATGTCCTGCCATTTCCAACAGATCAAAACCATGAGGAATTCACTGCAGCAGCCTGATGGGTCAGTGGACTTCCTTCTAGACCGACCTATGACCCCTAATCCTGAAGTCTTACGCCTGACACCTAACCATAGCGCTTAGTTCCATCTCCCCAGACCATGCCTTTCAGCTCAGACCTCTGCATCTCTATATGAAGCCCCTGTGGGTGTGTTTGTCAGTGATATTGGGAGTAACGGTTTGTATTCTGTGTTAATGTGCTGTTGTATCTACAGAGTAGACAAGGCTAAAGCCCTATCTCTGATGCTGCATGCAGCTGACATCAGCCACCCAGCCAAGGCCTGGAAACTGCACTACCGGTGGACGCAGGCCCTGATGGAGGAGTTCTTTAGACAGGTGAAGTATCAACACAACACCCAACCAGCAGTCACTGACAGGAACCCGAGTGATCATTGGTTCAGCACAGTATGAACATGTATGTGTTTGAGAGCATGAGGTTACGTTTTGAACAAAACATTTCTATTGAGGTAAACATTTTATTCCTCCCAATTTCTTTTTTTGGAACATCTGAAGAACAACTGGAACAATACATACCGACAATATTATCAGGCTATGCTGGCATAGAATCACCTTCACTGAAATGCTTTTTTCTCTTTACAGGGCGATAAGGAGGTTGCGTTGGGGCTGCCGTTCTCTCCTCTCTGTGACCGTAAAGCTACAATGATCGCACAGTCTCAAATAGGTAAGCATCATGGCCTGTAACGAAGCTCAAACGTGACATCATGTGGACAACTCACACATGATTTAGGTTTGCCTCGATCTCACACACCTTGGGGATGGTTACCTTTTCATAATCATAAACGCGCGTTGCCGTAACATCACTCGCTGTGTTCTGTTTCCGTCACTCTCAGGGTTCATCGACTTCATAGTGGAACCTACGTTCTCTGTGTTGGTGGACACCACAGAGAAGATTATTACTCCTCTCATAGAGGACGCCACTGGGGTCCGCAGGTCAAGGTGAGGCACCTTCTAATAATTACACACTCTGGCCAATCAGGTTGCCAGGGACTACAGTTTATATTGCAGTTTAGCATATAATGTAATGAAAATCTGGTTTTGCACAGTACATCGTTACACCCTCACAATGTCATCGTTACTATGATCTCTGTGGCCCCGCTGAATTAGAGCGTAAACAACCAAGTATTGGAACAGTTTTTCTTCAGAAATGTTTTCATGTATCAGGACAGCGACGCGAGTCACTTGAACTTGAAGCGTCAACAGAATGTAGGGGTTTGTTTCCATCTTGTTTGTTCCTTTAGTCTGACAGGTAGTGGGTCGGTGACAGTGGTGGAGTCAGTCCAGAGACACAGTGGCCGGGGGTCTAGCCAGGGGGAAGACCAGGGGGTCACAACAGATTATAGTCTGACGGGCATCGACCTGAAACGAGTGAGACACACGCTAGCAGAGGTTATCCAACACAACAAAGACCGATGGAAGGAGCTTTCTGTACATGGTATGATCTCCTGGATGTTGTTTCTTCCATATCTTTTCTTCAACTTCTTTTGTCACCGGAATACAGCAGTTACCTTTAATGTTCCATGCTCCTTCCATAGTCAGGAGACCACACGTGACTTTAGATGTTAATTCCATTGGCTTGTGTTCTGTTGGTTCCTCAGAGTTGGCCAGTAAAGAGAGGGCTAAACTGATCCCTGAACCAGAGGAGGAGTCTCAGACTAACACGGAGGTTACGTTGACTCCCTCCAGCCCCGAGAGAGACAGCCAGGAACCCCAATCAGAGCCCTTCAACGAACTGTTAAACAACACAAACTCCAATAACTCCTCCCAGGATATATCGGACCTGGACATCCATCCTCAAAGTCCTCAGTCCCCATCTGAGGTTAAAGAGACAAGATCACCTGTGCCCACCTCTGCTGAACATGTACCGTGGAACGGTAGGAATGTTACCTAGCAATATGAAACAGCCAGGTCTCAGGAGGTTTGTTATACAGACAGTATACAACAGCAAAGATCTGAAACACAATGAAATGCATACTGTCTGGATACTTCAGTGAGCTGTAGTATACCCTCACACCACATTCTACAGAGGTGTCTTATTGCTAGTTGCAGGTCACGAAACCCATTTTTGTCATGTTTTAACGCCGTGTCTGTCCATGTAGACTAAAGCTATGCAGCATTATTCTAATCTCTGTAATCATAATCGCTAATCTGTCACGTCAAATGTCCAAGAGATAACCGCAGAGTAGATGGTTGTCAAGGTTACAGCTGTTTGGTGCTGTGTTCTCATGGTAACTGTTGTTGATTGCAGGAGAAGGCCCTGGGCCAGTCCTTGAGGTGGGGGAGGAGTCTCTTCCGAGCACTTGATTCTGTTAAGCTACCCAACAACGCTGCCACTTCCTAATTCAGCAGGCATTATGTGTTTGGTTTTTATTGTAAATTTGTTCTAATTTTATTTTTGGTCTATTATTGTAATGTTATTTATTAAACATTGGAGTGTTCTTGCTCCACTTTCCACCGCAAGTATTTTGTGTCTATTTTGATTTTGTCTTCATGACTTCTCTTTTGTTACAAAAGTGCATACAAAAGTGCATAGGATTCACAAGGCAAACTACATGAGAGTACAATGACAGTACTTTATTTTAACTGCTTTTGTTCTCCGCTATTGCATGATAGAATATTGGTCTTCAATGTGCCTTACCCACACAATGAGTATGATTGGTTATGCAGTGCCTAATATCACCCACTAGGGGGTAATGTAGCTAGCCTCCCGGTACTTCCTATACAAGAAATATACTTATATATACTCATGTATAGAAACCTTTTTTATTGTGTGTTTTGAAGTTTTGTCATTATTCATTAACTGAGATAACAATATATCCTACAAAAATATTTGCAATTGATATGATCTGCAGTGTTTTTTTCTCTGCTTTACAAAATATCCCTAATGCTTTAGACAACAAAAATGTATAGGTTTAGCCAACTTTTTATTCAATAATAAACTAGATATTTTTCGTAACATCTGTAACACATCAGACCTACAGAACATATAGTTCTGTCAGACCCTTCAAAACACCAGTAAGAAAAAACATTGATTGTAGGGCTCATTGATTGTACGTTAACTTATATTACATAATTGTACACTGTATATAAACCCAGTCTCAGTATAAAATACTACAAAAATATCACAAGTCAATCTATGTGAATTATCAGCAAGTATTTTACATAATGATATGACATGATGGGATGAAGCCAAAAATAGAAGTAGATTTTATGTTATTCTCTTTTTTAAAGAAAAAATGTAAATAAGAATAATCAGTATCTAACGACATATCAGTCGGTACAGTTGCAGGTAAGAACCACATAAACTCTGCTATAACAATATCTAAGATAATCAAAAACAATGGTACATTTTCCGATGTGAGAAATGGGCCAAATTGTCCTTTCTGACTTAAAAAAAAGCAACTTGTTCTAAAAAGGACAACCTCATGAATGAAACGATAAAATTATAAACGATAACCTGACACACGAAACGATAACATTAAACGATAACCTCATACATGAAACCCTCCTCTTGTCCCGGGAGCTCCTCACCAATGAACGCGTCCCATTAGCAGTCCATTAGAAACACGGGGCCAACAGACTGCCTGCTTCTCACTTCGGATCCCAGTTCCGCTTGGCATCGGCTTCTTTCTCCTCCTCTTTCTCCTCCTCCTCGGGGAAGGATACCTTTGATTTGCTCTTAAGCAGCTTGACCCCTGGGAGCGGGGACAGACGGAGTGCTTAGAGGGCCACGGGTAATGTGGCAGACGGGTAATGTGGCAGAGTCACATCAGCAGGATCGATAGAAAACCCCCGCAGTATGTCCTTACAGACAACGTGGGGAGGCTCTCTGTTCTGTCTGACTCTTGTCGACTACAGCCAGCATCGTCCCGATGCCTTCATACTGTGACTCACACAACTTGGCGTGCCGAACGCTTTCATCATCCCTACCTAACCCGCAGTGATCTACATGCAGTATTTGTCTTATTTCGGAGGATTTTAATAAAAAAATCTAAACCAAACAACATTATTCTTTTTGCAATGACAACAACCGCGGGATGTGACGGTAGGGGAGGGGGAGATGCTTGAGCCTCGTGGACGGTGTGATGGCCCTACCTGGGGAGAAAGGAGGTTGGTGCTGGTATGGGGTGTCTTTGCGCCTCGGCGTGTCTGACAGTTGTGGCGGGACCCCTGGTTGCTGCTCTGCCAGGACCAGTGTGTCGGTCTGGGACAGCAGTCGGCTCCCTCTGTCTTCACTGTGGCCTTGACAGCAGTCTGAGTACAACGTGCAGAGACACGGTCAGTGCTGTTAGAACTTTACCAGGGAACTGACAGCATTGTTTTGCAACGTTAAATCTCGCCTTAATACTGTCCTACACAACCCTAGGCATAAGATTTAAGTGAACGTATGTAGATATGTAGCAACACACAAGATGGTGGATATATGTCACATGCATTATGCATTCAAAACTAATGTGCCGAATATAACAAATATTTAACATGATTACCTATACTATAATGCATGTTTTCCTACGTAAACACAAATTGAACAAACTGTTGAGAGACAAAATAACAACTGGTTCTACATTGGACACTTGCACCAAACATAGAATCAATATGCGAATATCATAGCCAGAGAAATCTATGGTTGAATACGTTTCACACAACGCTACTGTCAGTCACAACAGTATGACACAGTTATACAGTTAGAAACACCATCAATCCACTATTTATTTTGACCTGGTCCTTCCATTTTTCGGTATAAACATATGAGACATAAAAAGGGAAAGGCCATCATCCCAAATGGCTGGAGGCAATAAACAATGTACCAGAATTTCATTTAAAACACGATTGCAGTATATATTGGACTACAAATAAAATGGTGAATTATATTAGTCATGGACTAAACTGCATCACTCTATTCTTCAAACCATGCTGGACTCCATGTCATTGTATTTTGACTCAAACAGAAACGTAGAGTTTGATATAATAAGGATTTTCTGTTTTTGATTTGTACAGGAGATGAAATAATATAATACTTAACTTTATTTAACCATCTGCTACAATGGAAATTGCTTTTCTGGTGTGTTCTCAACTGGAGCTTATTCAGCATTCAGCTGAATTTTAAAGCTGTTAAGCCTAAAGGTTTTTGTTGTGGCTGTTGGATATCATGTTTGGCCTCATTGTTAAAGCATTTGGCCATGTTGCATATATTCTTATCTTATCCCCAATTAACAAAACTAAATGTGTACGGAAAACACAGAAACTGACTGCAATATTTCCATATGCACACAGCCTGATCAGTGACGATTCATTTAAAAGACAGCTATCGGATGGCGTTCACGTTCTGCAGATCCATGTGTGAGACCTGCAAGAGCGTTCTATTTATCAACATCCAAACTAAATTCATAGTGACTATGGCCTTATCAGGAAATAGTCTACCTCTAATAGTCAACAAGCATGGTCACAGGCTTCAGCTGAGCACCACAGACAACACAACCAGTGTTTCCTACACTTCAGAATGAAAGGGGGGGGGGGGGACATGGGACTTTTGTTTTGACTATTATAAAGTGTGGCAGTGTAAATGTCTGTGTCCGGCGAGGACCTGTACCTTTCATGGTAGGCGGGGTGAAGACACTGTGTTTTCTCTGGGCAGGAGCTGATTCTGCACTGTGGGTCTGTTATAGAGGGACGGAGGGGGAGGAGAAGGACAGCATGAGAGGCCTTGCTGCAGAGATCCCATTTCCCTGACACCATTCAGGAGCCGGGCCATCTAAGGCAATCAATGACAACTGCATTTAAAAGACTGGCCTTCTCATAGAGCCATAGGCTGGTATACCAGAGAGCTATCCTACAAATCCGGTTTGAGGAGTTACAGAGGTAAGTTCGTTCAACTCCTAATTCAACTATTTTGAGGGTCTTATAGCCTTACCTATGAGAAGGCATCATGTAGGACAAACCTGTGGCAAATCAGGTTAGGTCCCAACTTATTCATCATCTTTAATAACATTTAGTTGTCAGCTAAGAACCAATTAAATTAGATTCTCTCTCTCGCTGTAACGCACACTCAGATTCTTATTATCCACTTAATTTTAAGAAGGATGATATTGCCTTGTGTGTGTGGGTTCAATTCAGAATAAGATTAAAATACATCATATTACAAATGTAATGACAAATGATTAATAAGAAGTGTAACATGAAGGTTGCAGAGTTGCCAAGTTGGCCTTCTGACAGTCACCCACATTTAAAATTGTACAAAAGAACTGCATAAAAACACATCAGGTAAAGGAGTGTTGAACATACCTCTCCATGTCTACTAGCAATCTGCTTGTCATCTGTGTGGAAGAAACATTTATATTATAAAAATATCCCTCAACAAGTCCCTCTATTATTATTATTTTTTTTTATTAGATGCCAGCAACAAGTTTTAAAAAAGGGGCATGTTTACCATAGTGTTGCATCACATTCTAACAATACTCTATAAGCGTTTTGTTTCATATTGTGCCAAATGTTTCCCATGGATGATAGGTGGCCTGTCAGTTTAGCACCCATACACTTTTAATACGAGTAATGCTTTTGCAATTTTTGCAGAATGTGGTTTGGCTTTGTCTTGCTGAAATAAACAAGGCTCCTAAACAAGATGTAATCTAGATGGCAGCCTATGTTGCTTTAATACCTGTATATATAATTGAGCATTAATGGTGCCTTTCCAGATAGGCCAGTCACCCATGCCATGTTCACTTACGCACCCCCATACCATCACAGGTGCAGGATTTTGAAATGTGCGCTCATGACAAGCCTAATAGTCCCTCTCTGCTATTGCTCGGAGAACGCATTGTCCAGTACTCCTAAAAAATATTTAATGTTTTGATTTGTCAGACCACAATACAGTTATCCACCCCGCTTCAGTCTTAAATGAGCTTGGACCCAAAGAAGGTGGCGTAGGTTTTTTTTAATGCAGTGCCTATTGAGGGCCTGAAGATCACAGCCATCCAATTTTGGTTTACGGCCTTTTCCCTAATGTTCTGAAATTTCTCTGGATTCTCTGAATCTTTTAATGATCTTATGTAGTGTAGATGATCACAAATGCTTTGCAATTTTACATTGAGAAACATACTTTTGAAAATGTTGCACTATTTGCCTGTGCAGTCTTTGTCATGGACCACCGAGACTTCGGCATGGGAGGATGATGATGTAATTGTTTCTAGTGTTGTGGGAAGGGTAAGAAGCACTTGGAACACTGCGATCATGTAAGGCTGCTATTACATTTTCTTTAACATGTATAACATTTTATATACATCTATAAACGTTTATGGTGCAAGAGAATGTTTAATCCAGACAACTGTCATATAGTAATACTGGCCAGGGTCCTAAACATCCTCAGGAGCCATCAGCTGATGAAAAACCTGCTGTAAAAAATATTTTTATTGTCTCTATCCAGATCCATAGTTACATCATTATCCCTTTCAGGAAGCGTGTTAAATGAGATGCGTTACGTCAGCTGAAAACATGTTGACATATTTGATTGTCCAGGATAACAATGTTCCAGGACACACAACCATCAGGAGATATTTAACACAACGCTCCAGTAGGTTTCCATATTAAGCTTGTGAAGTAGCCTCACTCCAGTTCAAATGACATATCAAAAACAAAGAGCTGCTTGTAGCTTGAACAAAAGCTGTGAATGAAAAGGGTTCATGCAGAACACCTACAGTATACAGCCCACACACAGCCAAGCACACAAGCTACAGACAAAATAATGTACTGTACAGTATTGCATACCATTCACATCACATATTCGGTAACTCCCAATAGGATCTCTATGGGAAATGCAGTGTTTGAACATCCTATGGCACACATTCTTTATCAACTAGATTAAAAAGCCTTGCAGAGACAACTAGCCTTGGAAACTGCTCAAATGCCCATGAAGACACAGAGAGATGGAGTGAGGGAGAGATAGAGTGAGGGAGAGAAAGAGTGAGGGAGAGATAGAGTGAGGGAGAGATGGAGGGGGGTACAGAACAAGGGGCACAGAGGGTACAGTAAATCTGCCATGAATACACACATGGCACTGAGGAAAAACTACATTTACCCAGCCAAGATAGAGAAAAAATAGGCAAACTGGGTATGTGATCCCCCAACACACACACACCAATGTATACACACACACACAGCAATTCCATTCTGACAATTGAAAATCTTTAAGCAGGCTTCTGGACCCAGGGCCTGAGGTGGGCTTCTGTCACACAGTTTAATTGCCACCCTGTAGATCTGAGTTTAGATGGATTGTTACGTCTCCCGTTCCACATATTCTGTTCTGAAAAGTACAACATGTTAGGAACAGAGTGGACTTTGTTTAGACTTTAACCATTGCACAAACGTAAATGCACACATGCCCTTAACAGAGTAGGTCCTAACAGAAACTTGCTAGAACACACCAGTATTGCCCAACAGGATTTGGCTAACTTGAGCTTGGCTCTGGTCCCTAGTGTTCCATTGGAGACCACAGCTTGTTTTGCATCTTGGTTTGGTTATATAAATATTTCCATGTGTTTAATTATAGGACTCTAGTCTTCATTCTGTGCAACTGACTAGGTGTCCTTTGTAAAAGGGTTGTTCTGGCTTCAAGGGGACCTCCTGAATAAAAAAAGGTTAAATAGTGAAATTATACTAACTGTTGGACTGTAGTCTCCATATGCTGATGACACAGGAAAGGTATTTGTGCTGATATCACATTGCAACTCTATCCACATCACAAACACAATGTTCTACATCTCCCACTCAAGGTTAGATTCCATTGTCACTGTTTCATCATGCTTATGATGACATTACAGACACAACATTGTGCACACTGGTTATTTACACAAAGAACTTCCATTCACTAAGGCTCCTATAATCCTTCCACGCTTCTCCGCCAGACATGGTAAAGTTTAAACATACCTCTTTGTGTAGCCCACAAGAAATGTCATGAGCACTCCTCATAATGCCGTCACTTCCCATGACTCTTATTTAAATTTCACAATCTCAAATAAAAGAAAACACGTTTTACAGATAATCGATATCATGAAGACAAGCCAGATGACCAGTCTCATTTTGAATAATGAGTAAGGTGGTATACATAATCCAACTCAAATGAGCCTTCAATTTAGGATAATGTATTTTTTCATCATGAAAACAGAAACAAAACACTGTTTGTCACACTAAGACACAACCCTTCCTTTAGAGTTGGAGAGCCTAGGGTTCAAAGCTTGGTGAATGAATTTACAATCGCGGCCGTACGTTCAATTCCAGGAAATAAAAGACTAGGAATGAAGTCTTACCGGCGGCCATGAGGTCTGGTGGAAGATAGATGACATGAGTGGCTGGTGTTGGCCTCCTCTTCCGGATCTGTTAGGGACAGAATGGACCGGGAGAAGGACGCAGTTGAAACAGGAGGAGGGAGGACAAAACAGAGCAGGGTTTTTGTTTGGTTTGTCGGTCAAACTCTTGGATAAGCCTAAAAACGTACATTTCATTTCTGGATCTAAACCAATTAGTCAATCCGTCCTTTCACCTGATCAGTCCTGGCTGATGGGTCCCAGAAGGTAATAAGTTGGTTCAGAACCAGAACACACATGGGCACTGCAGCATGTAGAAAACGGGTCATTGACTTCCATTTTCTGATTGGTCAGATATTATGAGATCACGGTTGACCTTGGGTTTAATAAAAAACACCCCACATTTTCGCGCCAGCTGAACAACTGCCACGGATGACGTTTCAGACTGCAAGTGCAGGACAGGGTGGTGTTACAGGGTGGGGTTTTGGATAGGTGGAGACAGACAGCAAGCAGCCGACACCCAGTACATATATACTTGCTGCATGTACGTGTTTGACAAAGTGGTGGACTAGAGTTTACTGTCAATACAATCAATGACCTAGGCGAGGAAGAGGACTGGCTAGAGGGTGAGGTAGGTTAGCCATAGCTTTGAACAACGCTGTTGTTCTAAATTCACTATAAATGACAAATAAAACAGTTTTGAACTAAACACATTTTTCCTGTTAAATATTCATTCATAGAACTAAGCTGCTACAATAACATCTAGGAAGCTGGGATTGTGAAGAATGGGTAAATAATAGTCTTAGGACTATAAGTTCCCCAATGTCCATTACATAAAACAGACTTACTACACATGATCAAAGTAACGCTTCTTCTACCCGTCAGCCTCAAGAGGAGCGAGCCCTTTTAAATCCCCACCTCCTTCAGCAAACCCACTATACCATTACCATCCCATTTCCATGTCATCACGGTAATAGCGTACATTATTACCATGTCATTATCACGTAGAAGGGAACGGTTTAAAACTCACATGCTCCGATGCCTGAGGGTCCAGCTGACTCTGAAAGACAGGTACGGCAAACTGGATCTTCTTAGGACTGTTGGTTTCCATGATGGGCTCCGTTGTTTTTATCTAGTCGAAGAGACAACAAGAGTATAGAGACGGTGGGAGAGGAAGAAGGGGACTGCTCGTCCTCCCTACCTTGAGCCCAGGGACAGCTTTCCTGGACTGCCCAACCCAGCCAGCCTCTCCCCTGCCCCCTGTCCGAAAGAGAGAGAGAGACACACTCCACTACCTCACACAGTCCTCTAGTGTTCAGTCCAGGACTCAGCAGCACAGTCAGTGCCCCTTCCCCCCCAGTCCAGCCCTCAGCTCAGGCAGACCGGCAGCGTGCTATTTAGCCACTGTTTGGTGGAGTGCTGCCTTGCTGAATATAGACACTGGACAGTCTTTCCTCTCCCTCTCTCTCTCTCTGGGTATCATGACACCGCAGCCCACAAGTGCAATGTAAGCCCCCATGAGGACCAGGCTGGTGTTAATTATTGATAACCAAACTTAAGGAAGCTAACAGCCTCTTCATCTGCCTTCCTCTCTCTCCCTCTCTTTTACCTCTCTAGACGGATTGAATAAATTCATATTTTGGGATGCATAGCAGAGAAATATTCCGCTTTATTAGACTTCCAGAGCTGAAATGATTGAGATCCATTAAAAACAAGCTAAAGAAAGAGATATAAAACAAACCTTAATAAATAGGTTTATAGAATGAGCAGTATATCGGGCAGTCGTTTTAACCCTTTTGAAATGTAAAGATTGCAGCAAAGACCCAATAAGCAGAGTATATAGAAACATAATTAAAGTGGTTATGTTTATGTTGTGAACATGTCAAATAGCAAGGTACTGGACAACGGGGGGAGACTCTCATGAACAGCGACATGGGTTAGGGGAGCTCAGTTCATATCATGAACAGTTTAAAGCACAACAACATCAGAGACGTCTTAAGGGAGACATATTGGACCCTATTTAATTCATCAAATGCACCAAAGCAAGGCTGTCTTTACTGTATCCTGGGATATTGTGTGATTTACAGCCTTATGAAATATATTGAGCAACATGTTTACAGAACAGATGACGAGTGCAGACCTACTCAGGGAAGGTTAACCCCCGCTCTGTCCTTACGGGTCAACGTGTTTGGGCCCCGCGAGGGGCGCTGTAGCGCCGGAGCTTTGCCCTGTCCTCGGGGTGAACGCGGCCTTGACGTTACGACAAGCCACGTACGAGACGGGGTCACCTTGTGACGGTACTAAGGGAAGCACATAGCCCTGACCCCCGCGCTGCATAAAAAGTTGGTAATGTAAGCATAAATGCCTCGCGGTCCTCGGGGTCTTCGTGACCAGGTCCCAGGTCGCGGAGACCCCGCGAGACACGAGCGAGGCATAACTTGACTAAGGGAAGTTTATAGGCCTCTTGCTGTCCTCTGTGTCTCGGTGACCGTATAACAGTCGCGCGGTCCTCTGGGTCTCTACGACCGTGTAACACTTGTGCGGTCCTCTGTGTCTTGGTTACCAACCCCCAGGTCTGGGATCGCGGAGACCCTGTGAGACACGAGCGAGGCATAACTTGACTACGGAAAGTTTATAGGCCTTGCACAATACTCTGGGTCTCGGCGACCGTATAACACTAGCGCGGTCCTCAGGGTCTTGGTGACCAACCCACAGGTCTGGGGTCGACCCTGCGAGACACGAGCGAGGCATAACTTGACTACGGGAAGTATATAGGCCTCACGCGGCCCTCGGGATCTCGACAAGCATATAAAGAGATAATTGCTCTTCTTTTGTGTTGCTTATGTCTCCTTGCAATTAAAGTAATTTGTGAGGTTCAATCTTCTGCCAGGTTTTAATGTGACAACCAGTTCCTCGATCTGTATTATGTTGCACTTTTATTCTATATGCATGTTTCTATATCTTCTTAACATTGTTTTAAATTAATTTAGCATTATGCAATGTAAGTTCTGTGGGGGCTCCAGCAAGATTAGCTGGCACTAATGAAATCTTGAAAACAGCGTGGAAGGTCCTGTCATCTCACGTCAGGAAACTAATGCCGGTGCTTATAGACTGCTGACTGTGGTGGATGTTCAGCAACACTCATGACCACTCATTCGGGATAAGCGCGTCCAAACCGCTCACTGCTACCGTAGTGGTCTGCGAGGACTGACCAAAACATCTCTGAACAGGTGACAACATACTGGCCATGAATCAGCCATGCATTGCCCTCACTCGGAAAGGAACACTGATGTCAATGTACAGTCATAGGGAACATCTGAAGACAGACCTGCCATTTACAGCACGCCAAGACAGACTTTAATTCTCTGCTCTCCGTGTCTGTGCCCATGGTTGGGTCAGTCTTGCACCCTATTCCCTATTTAGTACATTCATTTTCATTAGATCCCTATGTAGACCCTAGTTTAAAGTAATGCTATGTTTAGGGCATAGGGTGCAATTATTGACAGATTAGTCATGCCTTTGGCATCGATGGTGTCCATTTATGCTTTTAATATGTCCAATGAACAGCTAGCATACACCCCTGGAGGAAAGGCCAGAGAATTAAAGCTGGGCCTGGATGTAGGATGTAGGCTGTAGGTGCAGGGAACAGACATCTTAAGGAGGAAACGTACACTACAGATGTCCAAACTGGATATTTTTAAAGGTTAGTCGAGTCATCCGTTAGCCTGTGGCTATGCTTGTTGAGCTACGATAAGTACAGATTACCTGCATTCAGTGATAGAATGTCTACACCAGACTACATAATGAGTAAACACCGGAAACAACATGTGTGAGGTTATGTAATCAGCGGGTTTTGTAATGAGTGGGTTACATAATATATTTTTGTTGGCAAGATTTTAGAAGGGTTTTATAGACAAAGATCCTTTCTTATGTGAACAAACTTGTCCGGAGAAAACGGCAATGGTCTCACGCCACCTTCCGAAGTAATGTGGCACACTTATCCGATCGATACTCCCCATGTCAGAAAATGACAATGACAGCAACTTGTGGGTAGTGTCCTCAGGCTCCACCTCGGCTGACCACACATCCTCAGGCTCCACCTCGGCTGACCACACATCCTCAGGCTCCACCTCGGCTGACCACACATCCTCAGGCTCCACCTCGGCTGACCACACATCAGGCTCCACCTCGGCTGACCACACATCATCAGGCTCCACCTCGGCTGACCACACATCATCAGGCTCCACCTCGGCTGAACCCACATCATCGGAGCTTCCATTCTCCTTCTATGCCCCGGGGTCCTCGTCTTCCGACAAGTCTGTCTGAAATACAATGCCCCTTACCACAGTCTGGGAACAGTCTCCTTTATAAAGTACTGAAGTCCTGCGGAGGACGTAGAGTAAAACATATTGATTATTAATAACAAAAACGTGTTTCTCTGTGTCTCTGAGGTGTATATTTAGTGGAAACAATATGAAAATCATCTAAATAAACATGACAATTAGAAAATAAGACACTGTTCCACTTAATGTGTAGGATTGTGGCCATTATGATTCTTTCAGGATCACACCCGTAACGTGGTACATGCTGAAACCAAGCTGGCCATCAGCAACCAGATCCAGCTGGAGAGCAAACCAATGTTGGCTTGCAGCGGGACGAAACTCATTGTCAGTAAGCTCCTGACAGAATAGCGGCGCTCTGCATTAACAAAACAAGTTCCTTTGTGGACATGATCTGGTCAAAAAGACCTTACAAAGACAGGGGCCCGTTGTAAGTGGATGTAAAAGACCAAGTTTAGGAAAAACACACACACAGCGATGGACACTAGAGAGACGTCCCCATATGAATCAGCCGTTGTTTTAATAGCTTTGTTCATTGTAGCAAATCCCAGAACCCCTTCTGTTTTCCACCCACAACCCCCTTGACAGCCCCCACAAGGTGTCCCTCACTAAACAGAGCCAGGTCACTATGGTGACCACAGGCTACACTGGATTTTCATCAAATTAATCTGCTTTTATTTTTAGCCATTACAGAGATATCGGAGGTGGACTCTGAACAGAGAATACCATCAAAACCACACAAGCAACTTTGTGTAGTCTGGTGTAATCCATTTTCCTTGCGAGGACCCAATTGTCACGTTTGACCTTTTTTTATTGTAAAAAAACAGATCTCCTTCATACACACACTTTGTTTGGGCCTTGGGAGGTCAGACCATTTGTGGGGATTTCAAGTTCTACCATCTTTGTGAGGGCAGTATGCATACCAGGATTTCAACCATATTTGGAGAAGTCCCATGCTTTTAAAAAGCAGTTTTATAAAAATCCTAAAGCACATCTAATCTGCTACAAAGCCTTTCAAAATATAACCAATTATACCACAACAAATGTATTGAAAATAAATACATCTTTATTTGCTATATAGTTCATCCCTCATGCATCCCAAGACAAAGGTAAACAACATAATCCCATTTACAATAAGATCTGCTTTAACAGGGAGTAGATATATAGAAATAAATCAGTTAGTAAAAACCAATAAATCATTTCTGAATACAATATTATCATCTGTGGTAAAATAAATGCATGTGATTTATCTTATAATTACAAATACAGCAGGGCAATACAATATCATGGTTCTCACATTTGAATTATAAAATATTCATAAATACCCATACATTTTGTCCAGAATTAGTGAACAATAGTTACAATACTATTCAAAAGTTTGGGATCCTCGTTTTTTTTAAATGTTATTCTTTTTAAATATAAGCTCTTTCTTTGTACATTAAAACAACATTAAATTCATCAGAAATAGTGTAGATGTCGTTAGTGTTTTAAGTGAATACTGTGGCAGTAAACAGCAGATTTTTTGTTGTGGAAACAGCAAGCCCATAAACTCAATCCCACTTCTGATAGGTGCTTCAGGATGGAAGAAGGGCAAAATTACCTTAACAAATTGCACACTAAAATGCCAAAGGTCTGCAAGGTGAAAATTGCTGCAAATGGAGGATTCTTTGACAAAGCAAAGCTAAAAGGACACAATAACTATTTGAATTAACAATCATTCAGTCCAACCTTGTCAATGGGTACTTACTATTCATTTTGTTCTAGTTTCTATTTAAACTCATTTATTGTTGGTTTTAATGCGAAACAGACATTTCAGAGTGACCCCAAACATTCGAACAGTAGTGTATTAGTAGACCACCAACAGGCACTAATGAATGTTCAGCTCATTCAGATCTAGATACTCGTCATCTTCCTGTGCTTCTACTCCTTACAGGAGTCCTTCCCTCTCCTGACTACCTTAAATAAAATATCTGGACCAATACATTTAGTGGTTTTAACATATATTCATAATATGAAAACAGTTAGGAATGTGAAAGTATTTTGTTTTTCACATTAGACAATCGCACAAATAGACATCTGTATCTTTTTCATTAGGCACCAAATACAGGAAATATTGACCAAAACTGGAAAGAACTGACTGGATTTATTTTTCCCAACAAGAAAGCATTTTGTTCTGTTGATAATATAAATAAAGCAACTTTTTCCATTGTTACCCTAATTCGCAAAACTCATGCCAAGAGTGGAATGTAAGTGTACATTTACACTCAGTGGACAGTGTATTAGATAATACCACACCGTTCACAGAAATGTACTGGTCCTACAGACAAGCAGCCAGAATACTAGAAGAGGCTAAATTCTCAATTCTCACAATTGAGTCTGTAATGTTGATTACTTCAGAGAAGGCCGATATCCGGGAATTTTCAACAAGAAGCTGCTCCAGTGAGCACATGGTCACCAACACTGAACAGTTGAGGATTGAAAACTGTTGCTTGGTCTGACAAAAACTGGTTCCAGCAATGTCATGCTGAATTTGTCAGCAGTTGGGCAAAGCAGCTTGAGTCCATGGACCCATCCTGCCGGATGTAAATACTACAAGCTGGTGCTGGTGGTGTTCTGTTGTGGAGAATGTGTTCTTGACCCATGTAAAATCCCCAAATTAGCAACATTTGAACATCACCACAGTGCATCTGAACATGCTCACTTACCAGGTGCATCCCTTTCTGGCTAGTTAAGGCTTCACAACACCATTGCATAAGCAGATACCAACATCTCTGGGAAACATCTCAAACGCCTCGTAGAATCCATGCCCCTTAATAATAACTGCTGAGAATAACGGATCAGAACCTGAAATAGATGTGTACCCAATAAACTGGCCACTGAGTGTATTTTCAAATACCGTCGTTTCTACTATTGGTCCCTTCAAGTTAAGAAAAAGTGGAACGTATTGCACAGTTAGTTACATAAAAACCAGGGTTCAAACGCCATCCAAGCTTATTTAAGATAAGCCTGCCTGGGTTGTGGAACAAACAAAGCCCACCCAGCTGGCACTTCAGACAAGCCAGAGCAAACTATGTACCCAAGTGGAGTTAGTTCCTCATAGAGGTTGCATTACACCAGGAGGACATGGTAATTTACAGCCTACACTAAACTAGTAAACTCCCATAAAACCTTAACCATCCTCAACCAGGACTAAGCCCCTTCAACATTATTCACCTTTCACCTGTAGCACAACACATGCACACTGACCCACATACACTTGCTACAAAACAAGCTATAGAAAGTGTCAGAATCATAACATAGCAATTTCCAACCATGAGATTAGACATTGAATTAGAGAAAAGTCAATCCAGGAACTCACCAAACCAAGAACATTAAAATGACTTTGGGAACTACAGAATGGTTCCCGGGAAATTCCACAGACACAACATAAATACAGTCATCAGCCAAAACAAAAACAGACGACGTCACACTCTTTAAGTCACATTCTGAGTGTTTGAAATAGGATGGTTACAACAGAGGGAACAGATGAACTTTAACAGCAGGTTTACAGCAGCATTAGTGTTTCCCAGGCACAAGGCATACAAGTGTTAAAGCATCAAAATATCTTTCATCATTAGTCTCAGACGTAGAAAGCATATACATAGAATTTTAAAACGTATATGGTAGAAACAGTGTTAATGTTTTTTCATAATCAGACGGTCTGGAAATAGTTGAAACAGTGTTAAGGTTTAAGTTCAGTGCGTGGCTTCACCAGTGATCGGGTAGATATTACCAAGCTTCACCAGTGAGCAGGTCAGGTCGATTCATACCAAGCTTTCCCAGTGATCAGGTCAGGTAGATATCTACCAAGCTTTCCCAGTGAATATGTTCAACTGCAGGATAAAAGAAAAGCATTAACAAGCTGAAAGCTATAGAAGTGCCATTTGGAAGCTGAATCTTAAAAAGGGTACTTCAGGCTAAGGGAGACATCAGGCTAAACAAAGAAACATTTAATTAAAGTGACAACTAAAAACACCTGATATTTAGCTAATCATCTGAATGAAGGAGGAGGAAGCACACGGTTAACATTTTGCCTGTTCAATTACCCTAGAACTAGTTAGCTTATTAGCCTTCTGATACAGTGGAGCAGGGCTGCCCAATCCAGTTCCTGGAGATCTACTGTCCTGTCGGGTGTCCCTCAAACTCTAATTTAGCACACCTGATTCTTATAATTATGTGGATGTAAGGCTTAATCAGGTTAGTCACAAACGGGGTTGAAGAGAAAACCTACAGGACAGTAGATCTCCAGGAACTGGATTGGGCAGCCCTGCAGTAAGGAAAGCTACTATGCATCCGAAGAGATGATAAACAACTAGCAGATGGCATACCAGGCAGTGTGAGAAGACTTGGTGTCTGTCTCATTTCCCTTGATCCACTTACATTTTCAACATACACAATATGGCACACAGGTGTATGAGCTACAGACTCCTTCCACCAATTCATTCATTCAAGTGGCTGTATTTGGCGTTTCATATCTTTTGATGATGATCAGGCCGATGTTATTGGTAATAGGTAGTTGGCTAATTTTGTAAAGAAACATTTGTGACTTGGGATTTTCCTTTTAACGTTTATGATACCAGCGCTTAAGCGTTATACACTTTCAATGTTCACACCTGTAGGTTATACTGCTGGATTCTGGTCTTGCAGGTCTATCAAGCCCTTAACACCAATATGCAAGAGTTGGAACTGAACAGAGCTGCTCTGGATCAGGTGCGGGAGATCAGGACAGGGAATCTGGTTGGGCCAGGGTGTCATCAGGGAAATATCTTTATTTCATGCCTTAGAAATATTCAGAGATTCCAGTACAAATATATAGTTACGCTACCCATAGACCAAAAGCAACTAACCTCAGATTAAAGACTCATCAACAGTCTCAAACGGGGTAGTCTCTGGTCAACCCAGGTGATCGTCGTGGTGATATAGCAGCTCGGAGCTCACTGACCATCTCCTGCCTGATCTCATCAGCAAGGCTTTGTTTCATCTGGGATAAGAAACCAACAATTAGAGATACAGATGCTATGTTAGACAGGACAAAAAGCAAACACAGACTACTGAACATCAAACAGAAGTGTATGTAAAAGCTGAGTAAAGCAGGAGTTGCTACTTGAACTTGTCTATTAAGAAATACTTATTTTCCAATGTATAACATTTTTGTCTGTAAAACAAAAGTAGTGTATATAGAGAATGACTATTCTGTCTGTAAAATTTGATTTGACACTGATGTGTGATGAAAAGAGGAAACTGCAGTAAAATATGATCAACCTTAAGAGACGTGTGTGTGATACATAGGACCTGGTTGTGTGTGTGTGATACGTAGGACCTGGTTGTGTGTGTGTGATACATAGGACCTGGTTGTGTGTGTGTGATACGTAGGACCTGGTTGTGTGTGTGTGATACATAGGACCTGGTTGTGTGTGTGTGATAGATAGGACTTGGTTGTGTGTGTGTGATACGTAGGACCTGGTTGTGTGTGTGTGATACGTAGGACCTGGTTGTGTGTGTGTGATACGTAGGACCTGGTTGGTGTAGGATCTGTGTAAGGCCACAATGCTACCACGTAGGTTGAGAGTCCAAAAGTCAATTCAAATGTGTTTAATGGATCTCCTGCCAAGCTCCTAAATCAGCTCAGTAAAGTATGTTTAATGACTGTCACCTTATGTCAAGGAAGTGTTAGTCACACCGCCTGTCCGCATAAAACATGGCATTTTTATCTCTCAGCCAAGGACATAAACGTTAGGGCAACATTGGCATTCATTATTATACCTGGACAGGACTGAGCAGTTTAAGCACCCATAGGTCAGTGAAGGATCGATAAACCGACAGGAAAATGTAAGACACACACACACACGTGCTGTGTATGAAAATAGCAAATGTAAGGAAATAAATCCTAGAACACGCACAACTAACAAACCTCCTGTATGAGGAGCTGCAGCTGAAGGTTGTCTGCTCCCACTCCTCGGACTTCCTCCCTGCGCCTCTCTGTCAGATGGGAGTCAACAGCTGATCCTCTTTCTCCTCTGTCCTCTGCCTTTTCTCCATCTTGCTCCTCTGGATGTGGCATTCTGGTCCGTGCTTGGTCTGGGGCCTGGTATTCTTGAGGACCGAACTGGTCCTCCGGAACCCCCGTGGGAGCACCTGGCCTGGGAGGGAGGGAGGGCGTAAGGGAGATGGTGCTCCGGTAAACCTCCGCCTTCTGGGCGTCTCGGAACGGGCGTTCCCGGGTGTGTGAGCGTCCTCTGTAACCTCCGGAGGACCTCATTGGACTGGTCGACCTGGAGGAGCGGCCTGAGCTGGGGGTGGCGGGAATGCTAGCTCCGCCTTCTGCCCCACCCTCATAGCCCAGCTCCGTCTGCAGGTACAGCTGCTCCCTAAGGAGGTCAGACATCTGAGGAGACAGACCACAAAAAGGACAAGAAGCACAGAGTTTCAATACACGCCGTTATAGGAGAAAACACCGATCTGAGCAGCAGAACCGGGTAGACCTGGTGCGGGTACTCACCGGCTCCATGGCTCTCAAAGCAGAACTGTTGGACAGGCTGTCCATGCTGTGACCTCTCTGGATCTCCTACAGGAGCCGAAACATCAACAAGGATTGTAAAACTTTGAATAAATTATTTATTCGGATAGATTAACATTAAATGCAGTAAAGCATTCCACGTTTAGTAGTTGCGCTGTTCTGCCAGGAGCGGTACTAAAAGACATCTTCAGTTGCATTTCGGTGCTTATTGTATTTTGTCATCAGCATGTGAAAAGCGTCCTCATTTGTATTCGGATCACGTGACAGACTCCATTAGTTAAGAACGTTCCACTTTGTGGCCCTGAATGACACAGCTGCACCAGTGTGTCTGGTGCCATTGTCTTACCGCATGACAAATCGCATTTAGTTCTCCAAATTCATCATCCAACTATACTGTAAATTCGGGATTTTCCCCATAGTCACTGTACCATTTAAAGTTAAGTTCTGGATCACAGTGTCACTATCCAAAGAAATTGCAGTGTTCAACTACAAGTGGGGTTCACTTGATGAAGGGGCATGTGTGTGTGTGTGTTACCAGGAACTGACCAGGCGGTGGCGGTAGCGGCTGCTTTGGCTGGCAGAGCGGAACCGTTCATTCAGGGTCAAAAGTCGATCCTCCAGCTGGAGCTCCAGTTCCTGCAGTTCCTGCCTCACAGCGGACCTCAGGCTCTGCAGCTGATCCGCCTCCTGCCTGCAAATGCCCACCAGAGAGAGATCCCCATTTAAACTCCAGTGTACGCTCAGGAAATTGCCAAAATAAACCAAGGGTCAATAGGGGATACAAAGTTCACTGAAAGCAGGTCCTCCCCCTCAGGTGTGGAGTTAACATGCTTAAGATAATTCATAGAAATGCTAGATGTGCCCAGTTGCCTAATATTTGGCTACTGAGGCTACAACACCAGTGATAGTTGGGGCACATTTAGGAGTAGCTTGAGTGATGGAGGCCGCTAGCTATGGACTATGCTAACTTATGTTCAATAGTTAGTGTGAAGGACCCATCCTACCTCTCATTGGGACTGAGGTGCTGGTAGACTAGAGCCTGTTGTTTCATTAGGGACAGTTCTAAATCCGTCATCTGGCTGCGGAACACTTTCAGACTCCTCCTCTTAGCCTCCAGACCCTGGAGAGACGTTGTTACTTTGAGAATCGAATTTTCCCTTAATCTTCAAAAACATACAGACGCATCCTCAGAATGGCCGGACATGCCCGGCAATCATTCTTCTGAAGACTTGGTACATACCTCAAACTGGCCAGGCTGCTGACGACTGAATGAGCCTGTAGGAATTTCTTCTCCGTGTTCCGATGAGCTCTGTCGAAGGCAGGGAAACCACAGATCAAATATTTTGTCAATGATAAACAAACTAGCGTGCAAACGTCTGTGTTTGCACTATGGGTGGGGTGACTGGTGGAGCAGCAGTAGCTTAATCATTACAGAGATCAAGCGAGCTCAGACTAACAGACGTGGCCGGTCAGACTAACAGACGTGGCCGGTCAGACTAACAGACGTGGCCGGTCAGACTAACAGACGTGGCCGGTCAGACTCCAACTGTAAAATGCTTATTTGGGCATGTAGTAGCTCGTTCTCACCTCAGCCAAGTTCTGCACGGTTCCTCTGATGTCATGAAGGACTCTTCTGAGCTGCATTTCAGTAGTAGACACGGGTGGAGGACAGGGTGCTGCAGCCATGGGGTCATAACCCGGAGGAAACGGGAAGGCAGGGTGGTGCCCTGAATACGGACCACCATACGGACCTCCAAAGGGGGGCGCGGAGAGATGAAGAGGCTGGCCGTAAGGCACGTGTGGTGGGTTCCAGTAAGGGCTGTGGGCGTAAGGGCTATGGGCGTAAGGGCTGTGGGCGTAAGGGCTGTGGGCGTAAGGGCTGTGGGCGTAAGGGCTGTGGGCGTAAGGGTTACCGTGGTAGCTGTGGTGGGGTGAGACGAAGGGGGAGCCACAGGGTGGCGAGCCGTTGGGGGAGAAGTACGGGACGTGGGGGGACTGCAGGCCCTGTGGGTAGTTAGCGTGCGGGGCGCTGTGGGGGGACATATGAGGGGGTAAGGAATGAGCCGTGTGTGGGGGGGGGACATTACTGTAGGGGTGGCTGTGGAGGGGGGTGGGGGCCTGATATGAGAACAGGTCGGGGACACTGCCATGGTGCGGGGAGGGGCCGTGCGGCGGGTACTGTGCCAGGTTGGGGACACTGCCATGGTGCGGGGAGGGGTACAGGGCTGGGTTGGGGTTGTTGTGCTGGGCCAGGTTGTGTTGAGTCAGGGTGGCGTTTGGGTCACTGTGCTGGCTGGGGACGGGGCCCCGGTTCGGGTGGTCCTGCGGGGCCGGGCTGCTCTGGGCGACGTTGGGCACGCTCCACGTGCTCCAGGAACGGTGGTGCTCCCCCAGGGGTCTCTCCCCCCACTCGGACGGGGCGCTGGGGCTGTGCAGGGAAGCGGTGGAGTGGGTCAAGTGGCGGGGGATGGACAGGGGGTAAGGGGGCCTTCTCAGCTCCCCGTTTCCGGGCGGCACAGGGCCAGGCGACGGCTTGGCCTCTCGGCTGATGATCAACGTTGAGCGGCAGCTGCCGCTCCTCTGACCCTCATCCTCCGCAACCTCCTCCTCCGCAACGGAGCTCACTTCCGCCGCGTCCTCGTCCTCTGGGGTGTACCGGTAGGAGAAGACCGGCGGGGTGCAGTGCTTCACGGTCCCCTGGCCGAACTGGATCCTTAGCGAGGAGACCACACTGGAGGGGCTGAGGAGGGATGTTGGCAGAGATTGGGATCTCATCATCGGGGCTCTGCTCCTGAACTGGCCCCTTGCTGTCACGTTCCTCTCCTTCAAGGGGCCCTGGAACCCGGGCGACGAGGCCCTCTTTTTGGCCCTGTGAAGGGCCTCGAGGACACTGGCTGAGGCACTGATACTGGGGCAGCTAGGGCTGGGGCTTGGAGGTCTCCCGCTGGGGTCCAACCAGTCAGGCACACCTTCCTCCCCGGCCGGAACACCAGCGCTGCTAGAACCTTCTGTAGATCCAGGCCCTACTTCTGCAGACTTAGGATCTGCTTCTAAGACGGGCATGACAGTGGAGAGGATTTCAGTGGTTGATTGATTTGTCTGTTCGTCAGGCGGCTGGTCTTGGTCCCGCCCACTTTCTCTTGGTCTAGGTAACTGGTGAACGGAATACGGTGGCAGCTCTTGGTTCAACTCCTCACCAGGGATCCTCCTCACCTCCTCTTGGTTTTTTATTGCGTCGGAGGGTATAACAACCTCCTTCTCCTCCCCTTGCAGCTTTTCGAATGCAGGGTGGTCCAGAGCCAGAGGAGTAGTTACCTCCCCGGCGTGGGACGTTACCGTGGTTTCACTGTCACAGCTGTCAGAACTTTCCTGTACCTTTAGATAATTAGATGAGCCATCAGTAGAGGGGTCCTCTGCAAAACCACTACTGTCTGACTGCTGGCTAGCTGTTCTCAGTAGGTGCTCTGTAACAACGGGGAAAAGAATATGAGAAAGAAATGCAATAATGACCATAAATCTGTATTTAAACCAAAATCAAGTTATGATCATCTGTGTTGCATTCATATAACTGTGTTTCATGACACCTTAAGCTACTATATAGGGTGTTTGAACCCTGAAGGTTGAAAGCTGTGATACGAGTCAATGAATTTCTGTGTACCTTCGTTGGTACTACTGATTTGATGAAAAATAACTTACAGTAGCAATAACTCCGCAATGTGTCACACCTTAAACAGCCCTTAGTTGTGGAATATTGGCCATTTACAACAACTTTAATTTGATTGTATTAACATATAAAAACAACCCCAAGTTCCCACTAGAGGGCAGCCTTGATCAATTTACCAGTAGGTTACTTCAGCTCCATGTACTTTTGGTAAAGATGCTTAAAATTGCTTAAAAACAGAATATCATGAACAGTCGTACTGAAAGTACAACAGCCTTTAAAAGTTAAATGTGGAATGAGAACCTTTGACGGTACAATAGAACTTCACATCAATCTAAAACACTACTTCTCAAACTTGGGTCCGTGTACCACCGGTGGTACACTATGCTCCGTTTAGCGGATATAGATCAAGGTGGTGGCGTAAAAGGTTTGAGAACCACCGATCCGATCTAAAGGTTTGTGAACCACCGATCTAAAAGACAAATAGCTTGATGAAGGGTTACAAGGCATGTCTGGTAAGACCGTCTGGAGGCCAGACTCACCACTGCTTGCTCTAGATGCGCTGCGGGTCCCGGGTGAGGCATCGTCCTCGTTACTCTGGACCTGAGAAAGAACGACACCATGTTACTTCATCGCCCATCTAATCCTCAGAACGCCTGGTGAACACATGGCGTCCACGTTCACTTTGTGTGGTCATACAAGGCCAACCGGGAAAAGACTTCTGATGCACACAGGACAGGCCCCTCCCCCAAGTTAGTGGAACAAACCCGTTCTGTAGAATTTTGTTGGGGGGGGGCGGGGGGGAGTGCAGATGGAGCCACAATATTAGCTTAGCCTCTAGGGCCCTGCATACTCGCCCTCTTACTGTTGCGAACATATTTATAGACAGGAGGTCAGGACCTTTGCTTCTCTCACAAGAACTACTAGGACAGATAAAACATGGGTTGTGGGAAAGAAATTAGCTTGAGATTCAAAACGCGCTGTATTGAGATTAAAATGTAACTCCCTCCTCGACAAAACGGCCAACGATTAAACTCAGAGGCTACAAATAAGCAGTCCAAAACCTCCCGGACCCGGTGTTTGTGCACACGATTCTACCTCCCTCACACTGGGAGAACAGTACAGCTAATTCCAGAGTAGTACACCCTCAACTTGCTGTGGTCGGTCAAAATGTTTATTGACATGAAAGGACAGTCCAACTAATCCAAGTTTTGAACCCCCCCCCCCACTCCTCCCGCTAGACTCTGTCGAAGCATGACCTCACCTCCTCCATCTCAAAGGAGTCCTTGGTCTGCGTGCGGAGAAAAGCCACGTGAGGGTTGGGAAGTAGGTTGCAGGTGGGTTCTTTATCTGGGGTCGACGTGATGACGTCCTGCTCGCCGGACAGGCTCAGGTCCCCATCCACGGCATCCTCGGGGAAAACGCACACGGAGATTGAGGCGTGAACCTCTCCGTCTCCTTTAGGCACCAGGACGTCGCCACTGAACCTGGGAATATCTCCACCGCTGCCCAGTGGGGCCTCAGTGCTGCCTCCAGACACGCTCTCCTCAGTCACCGTGGCTAAACACGGAGGGTCCTTCTTCCTGAATGCTTTCTGTTTGAGATCCCCCTTCTGATCAGGGTCGGGACAGACAGGACTGTCCCCGGTAGCGGGACTCCCATGTTCTGCCGGTTTCTCTGTGGTAGTAGATGGGGCTGTGGTACTAGAAGATGCTGCCTCAGCCCCTCCACCTAGGAGGTTGTGTTTGGTGAGGGTCCTCTTCAGTAAAATGGCCATGTTTACGGCTGGATTCTTCTTAGGAGGGGAGGAAGACTTGAGGCTGGGGGATTCCCTGTCGACACTAGATATCTTCTGGACAGGCTGGCCCGAGACATGGGAGTACAGCTGGAAGAACTCATTAGCCACCGTGGTCAGGACCTCGATTTGACGGAAACGACCTTTTGAGGAACAAAAGACAGAGGAAACTATAATTAAACCACAGCACTTCAGAAGCCTCAGTTTCAGGGGAAGGACAGAGACAGGAACTTGCTAAACCCAACATAAAGATGACATGTGGTCCTCTGAATTAACCCAACGGCCTGTTGAGGCTTTAGCTAGTCCCTAGAACAACATGTTTGCCCCCATAAACCCCATTTATAGCATCAGATTCAGCTGCTAGTTTGGATGATAACGCACAACATGCTTCCTGACATGACGTTCCATGGACAGATAGGCAAATGCTGTCACTAAAATAACCACAAACTTTCACAGCAGTAACATTCAAGAGACTAACCCAACCCACTTCTCCAGAGCGCTACAGAAACAATGATTCATATATGCACCAAAGGGTAAGCCACCGTCAAGTATTACTAATCTAAATCCCCACTAAAAGAATAAAACAATGTGGGGAAAAAAATAGGCATTTCCCCATTTCAATGGAGGACCACTGTTACTGAAAATTGCTAATACTGGAAGTCTGACTTCAAAGCCTTAAAGGCCAATGCATCAGCAATCCCGGGGACATTGGCAAACAACAATATCACTGACCGAATGTCAGTCAACACTATCTCCCCTCTTCACATGCTAGTAGGGGATTAAGACACTTTCGCAAGTCAGTAACCAATACTGGCTAGTCCCTTTATCTCAGAGCACATACTCTTGTCTCTTCCTGATTTCTGATGAAGGCTGACTCAGCACAAGACCAAAATAGGAAGTGAATACTTCACACAGCCCATTTTACTGTGCCTTTGGAAAGTATTAATTCACCTTCCCCACAATGTGTTTTAGACTTAATTTATGATTGATTAAATCATTGTTTTGCCATCAATCTACACACATAATGACAAAGAAAAAGGTTGACATTTGACAAATTTTGACATTTGTGCCAATTTACTGAAAAATGATGTAGATATATATTTAGACCCTTTGCCATGACACTCCAAATTAAGCTTGGATGCATCTGGATCCTCCTTAATATGTCCGGGATAAAGGTTATAAAATTTTCTTACAAGTACAGTGGGCTTCTTTATTGTAAAAAGAAAAGTTTAGCACCACAAAGTCTCTTTCTAGAGCTGAATTGAAAGATGGTCTTGGAAGGGAAGAACCTGCCAGGACAACCATCACTAGTAAGAGCAACATATACCTACTAGGCCTGAATGCCAAGCGCTATTTCTGCAGAGGACAAGCTACCACTCTCCCCTGGGAAACACCATTCCTATAGTGAAACATGGTGGGTCCACATTGCAATGTGAATGGCTCTAATTGGCAGGGACTGGGACTAAGTCAGGGTTGAGGAAAGAAATGAAAAGAGCAAAAAAAGAGGTCCTTGAAACAGGAGTGTATCCAGAATATGAATTGGCAGACATCTAAAAATCATTTTGGGGAACAGTGACCGATGGCCGGTAAAAAAAAAAAAAAAAAACCTTGAAGTCTGTAACATAAAATGTGAAGTAAAGGGGTCCGTACACTTTGAGTCACTGTCGATTACAACAATAACACCTCCCCTTCGGAAGGTTGAAAGCCAAAATTCCAGTGGCTCTCTCAATGAGGGAAAACGGGGCTTGCATAACAAAAACCAACAGCACATGGAAGACAGGAGGAGAGTGCAGTAGGAGGGCTGCCTCGCTGTGCCCGAGCCAGGCTTGGAGCTGCACACTGCAGAACAGTCTAGAACGTCGTAGCCAGAAAGAGACACAGGATAAAGCTGGACTTGATAACTGCCGCAGCACAGCATTGCTTACTGGGCCTTAGTCTAGCGGTTTACAGACCACCGGGCCTGTTACAGGAATTCTGTCCGGCCTGACGGTGGGCAGCAGAGCTAGCGGCAGCTTTGTCACACACAGAGAGAGGCAGACCCACACGTTTTGCTAATATGGGTGAATAAAGAGTGGGTCGGTTTATAGTGCGGTGTGTGCTGTGGCAGACTGGACAGACTCCATGTGAGCAGAGTACAACAAAAAAAATGTCTGGTCCTCCTCCCGAACCCTGCCTCTGTGTCCCAAGTGGCAACCTGCATAGGGTGCTACATTAGATCCGAGTTCATAGGGCTCTAGTCATCTGTAGTACCCTATTTAGAGAACATGCTCGTTTCTGGGAAGCAACCCCAGCCTCTCCGTTCGCCACACTGTTTGGCCAGCACGAGACAAAAGCGTCCTTGTGCCGGGGCTTTTTGACCCATTCCAGCATGGCTGGGTGAAGAATGGGACCTCTGACATTCCAGCTTCCAGCTCAGACCCTCTTATCTACGTGCCCTTGTTTGGCCGACGGATAAATCTGCCAACAGGAAGAAGAGAAGAACCAACCCACAATGCATCAGCTCGTTGGGAAAAGATGCTGCCACCATGAGGTTATCACTAATTCAGCACCAGCCTTTAACGCCAACCATCATCAGTCATCACACCACAGAGTGATACTCCTCACTGCAGGTCCCACCAAAGTCAGCCTTCCCACGCCCCATGAATTCATCTGCATGTGTGTACACGCTGAGGCTTTATGAACCCATTTAACGGCAGAGCGAGACGATAAGTGCGTTCTCGTCGTGACAGGAAGGGAGAGGAGACTTGCTTGTCAGGGCGTAGTTGGGGTTCTCCAGCTCCATGCGCTGTAGTTGTGCTCCCAGGTAAACCTTGATGTCGATGCCCTTAGCGAAGGAGGTGCTGTTGAAGAAGCGCGACGGTATCTTGTATGCTATGTCTGGCTCCTCCCTTCCGAACCCAAGGTTGTACAGGATCTCTTCAGGGTCCTCTTCATACAGGTCCAACAACTCAGACAGACTGGATTGATGAGAAAACATAAGCACTAAGTTTTACAGGGACCGAAGCAAGCCAGCAGACATGAGCAAACGCAGCGGCGTTCTGTACCGGACACAGAACGGATACATAAAACAGACAGTACACTTTTTGGCAAACTCCCATTTTGTCAGGGTCAAGCTTAATTCATTACAGCCGCTGCTAGAACTTCCGGGGTTCTGGCGTTGACGGGACTCCGTTACCGGGCACAGGCTTCCCCACAGAGCTTGGCTGAGACTCACCTGGACACGGTGCTGCTTTTCCCAGAGCCAGTCGAGTTCATGCTCCTGCCTTTCTGTCGGAACTGGTGCCTCTTATCCTTCGCAGGCATTCCATAGCTGGGGAGTAGAGAGAGGAAGCCGTGATCAGTGCGCCGGTTACGGGGCAACAGCCCGTGGTGTTAGGATGAGACTGGATGAGGAGGGGATGAGGAAGGGCCAAGAGAATAAAAGAGGGGTCTCAGTCTCACTTACCAGGGTGCCTCAGCTTGGGCACTGTTGGGCTGAAGGTGGTTGGCTAAAGACAGAGGAGAGACACAGTGAAATGGAGAAGGAAAATGGAACGCAGGACCTTTGTATCCTAGCTTAGTGTTTCGATAACATGGCTTGGTACAGTAAAACCTTATATACCCAGTGGCTCTTATAAGCCCATTAGTCATCTGCTGTGACTTCTGTCAGGCGTGTGATCAAGGGCAACGCGTTTTCCCAGTCAACCACCATGACAACCACAGGACGATGTTTAGGATCCAGTGAAACTGTTCTCGAGAGGAGAGAATCCTAGTGTGATGGGACCTCATGCAAAAAGTGGACGTCTGTCTTAGTTTGCACTAGGTCCTGGGTCTTTCAAACGGTACTCAAAACCATGGTGAATACTGTGAGGATCATTTCAGCTTGCTTGGCCTGATGGATCAACAGTATAGGCCAAGAACTGCAAATGCCTGCCATATGGTACTCCAAGCTCCTAGAACAACTGCTTAACATATTTGTTAACATCTGGTCCTAGTGAAGACAGTTACATGTTATGTTGCCTGCCTCAAGTCAACAAAACTAACTGGTTCATCTTCTGCAAAGACCTGAATAATAATGCAAACATACTCCAGACCCTCTAGTTGCATGTTGACCTGTTAAAAGTAGCAATTACAAGTGATGTTTCTCTACATCCCTCTACAGCAGGGTAGCCCTTGGCACGCGGAGAACTTGGATTAGGCCCACCATGCCGTATAAAATAATAGTTTGGTTTAATGCGACGTTACTTTTGGCCCTCAGTCAAGTTCGATTTTTGGCCCCGCTCTACAGCAACCTATTGTGACTGGTAACTCTACTATCTTGGAAATATAGTGACTTTGACAACACCAGTCCTGCACTACCAACAGTGATTGTGCGTAAGCAATTCCATAAGGGTTTGGCTGCATAAAAGACAATAACTGAGCTTGTAAAGATATAGGTTCATAGTATTCACATTTAAAGTAGCAAAACCGAGGTAGCGCCAACTCATCTGGCACCTAACACAGCCTAAAGCAAACACTAAAAGGTATTTCAAACATCTTAAACGTTTCTTTTAACCCAGGATTGCTAGTGACAAAACAGGTTTTCCATTTTACATGGTAGAATCAAATGTACATTAATATCACGTGTTAAGGAGCACCAAGTGTTGAGGGACCGACGGCATCATCAATCCCCTTTTCTAATGATGTAATGCTAGTGTAATTGTTTAACCATTACGTAGACTGGCAAATCATTATTACAATATTAGTTTGTATACACAATCATTTTGAATATGGTTCTCTAAAAGCATTGGCACCTTTTGACAAAAGTGAGCAAAAAGGCTGTACAAAATAATGCCCCACATGTGAAAGATGTTCTCTTAGTTACTGACTAACAGGAAGTTGGCTGTAACCTGCCTGTAATGTGGATCAACTAGAGGATACTTACCAAAGCTCATGTGAACTGTTTTTTTGTTATGTAAGAGACCTGGGTTGCAAGGTGGGGAAGTTGTTACTAAGCCAATAAAATACAATACTTATGCAGACCTTTGGCACCAAAGATGGTGCGATTGGACATTCTGAAATACTATGAGTGTTCTTTCTGTAGACGAGAGCCTTAAACTGAAGATGCAGACACTATTCGTTCATCCACCCTTCTTTCATTCCTTCACCAAAGTGAGTGAAGTAAAAAGCACATACACCATCTAATCACACAAACTGTTCTGCTCACATTTTGAACAGGGAAACCTGGGCACACGTTCTGCGTGTGTGTGTGCGTTTGCTGTCTTGTGTTCCATGTCTGTGTGTTATGAACAGTAACAGCAGTTAGTTCTCCCATGACACCATTAAAGGCAGCTTTATTAGAAACCAAAAGAGCTAAACACCCCGAAGCATAGATCTTTAAAGACCAGCTCAGTCAGCTCAGTCAGAAGTGAGGTAAGTTTTACACCTACACCCAACTTAGCCCAAACACCTAAACCTAACCAATAATACAAAAGTAATTCCCATTCCACCACCACAGCCAATGATTTGTATTTGGATCAAGTAGTTGCTCACCCTCAGCTCCCAGAGACAAATCGTCTTCAAAGCTGCATCCATTCCTTATGGCTCCTGTTGAGAAAACACCTGTCATTAAGAACAGACAGTACTTGTCCCCAACAGTAGACTAAATAAACATTCACAAGCATGGAAAGCAGAATGATCATAGCTCACAGAGCACATGCCGACTAGCGTACCGCAGACAGGTGCTTCACACCATGACAAATGTTTACAGTCGGGTTTGGACAAATATTTACCATCACCAATGTTCATAGCAGGTCGGTTTCGTAAGTCTTACCTACTGTAGATGGCCATTGATCAAAGGCTAACCGCAGCTCATGTGGTTTCACATTCCCAGGAAGCGTATATATATATATCCCAATTTTTCCCCCGGCTTAGGTCAATTGTATCGAGTCAGATTGCTTCCTACCCGGATTTTAGAAGGACAATAAGTGAACCACAGGATTTTAGAAAGCTACCAACTGGTAACTGGTGTGTGTGTGTGTGTGTGTGGGTGCATGTAGGGGAAAAAAGCAGGCTAAAGTACGCTCCAAAGTTCACTGGGGCAATAAGGCGGGGTGTGGTGAGCCACTGAAAACCTTTTTTTTTTTTAAAGAATGACTTTGCCTACAAACATGCAATTCACCAACAGAGGAACACATTAGTTTCCATTTGCGTTACAGTTTTAACATATGGTTTTATAGTAGGAGGGAAGCTCACCCTTTGACTGAGGGTTGCTCTGCTCATCCAGGGAGGCCCCGAGAGGAGTCCTGAGAAAAGACCCACCGTTAGAAACATCACATTGTCTACAACACAAAGACATACTGTTCCCTCACAGCGTAGACGTATAGCCAGACAGTTCAGCAATACCACAAAGATGCTGGACACTGGAAGACAAATTCGCAAGTCATGGATTTGCTTTTGTCAATCATCCACATTACCATAACCGCTATATTTAGATTAATTACTAAACATCGAGATACAATATAGTTTCACTAGTTACATCTGGCAGAGCATTCTGGGAAGGATAAAAAGGGCATGTCAATCACAACACTATTATCAGGGCTTATAATACAACAGACATGACTCAACATGCCTAAACCTGTCCATTCTGACGCTTTGCTCCCTACAGCACCTCAACACTCGGTCCATAAATCAAGCAAGTCCACACGGTACTTCCCCAGAACAAGACGGTGGGTTCTAAAGCAACCCCAATTCACCAAGCAACACTCCACAGCAAGTGAGCTAGACCAACTCAACACAGCAATCCAATGTCACATCCAACACCATGTTACGCCTGTCTGCAGATCCACCGCGAGGTCAACAATTCATCATTCTACATTAGGATTTGCCTAGAACAGACGACAGCTGTCGTAAGGGGTGACAACGTCACAAACTCAGTATCAGCACGTTAGAACTTGACTCACACCGCAGGTCTGACAGGACACAACCACGCAGCTCAGTGAGCACACAGCATGGCGACATGCCAAATGGTCCACTGCCAAGTGCTGTAGCCCGTATGTTCAACACGAAGTATATGCAGTAGCTAGACGTAACATAATACAAGACAATGTTGATTGAAGAAATAGCGGCATTCAAAAAGCAGTGCTACTTGTCAGATAGGGCCTGATGTTTTTCCTTTTTCGTAGCTCGAAAGTTGGATGATCCACAAGCCGTTGGCTGAGCCCCAGCAGACCTTTCACATTCAAATCTGATTTTGCTATTCAATCTGAATTTCCCTATTCAATTTGAATGTGCCTGGTTTGGGTAATCAAGAGACTTATTCTTGATTTGCCATCAACAGAGTGTCTTCAGAAAATATTCAGACCCCTTCACTTTCAGTTTTCAGACCTTTTGCCATGACATCCTTGAGATGCCTCGAAAACGTATGAGTCCAGCTTTGGGAATTGACTGCATATGATTTAGAAATGGCACCCTCCTGTCTATAGAAAGTCAGAGCCAAAAATGTACTTTCTGTAGGCCTGAGATTGTGTTGAGGCATAGACAAGGGAAAGGTTAGAAAAAATAAAGCATTGAATGTTACCGGGATCACGGTGGGCAACACCATTGAGAAATGAATGTGAATCAGGATGTTTGGAGCCACCAAGACCCATCCTAGAGCTGGCTACCCAGTTACACCAAGTACACAGGCAAGAAGGGCCTTAGTCAGAGAGGTGACCAAGAAGCCAACGGCCACTAACAGAGCTTCAGAGTCTCTCTGCAGAGATGTGAGAATCTGCAAGATGGAAACCCATTTATGCACAATCCATCAAATCAGGACTTTATGGTAGTGCGACTCGACAGAGGCCCCTTTTGACAAGATACCCAAATACTTTTTCCTCAGTGCATGAAAAAAAGAAGATTATCTAGTCTGATGAGACCAGTATTAAACGGAGGCCTAAATGCTAAAGATACCTGGCTAATGCCTTAGGTACAGCATGATGGTGGGAGCATTAAGCTATGGGAATACCAGGGACTGAATAAGAAGATTAGAAGACAAAAAATAAAAAAGACAAGATTGTGGTCATTATGGGGTATTATGATTTCCCCATGGTCATTATGGGGTATTGGGGTACTATGACTTCCCCATGGTCATTATGGGGTATTCTCATTTCCCCATGGTCATTATGGGGTATTCTCATTTCCCCATGGTCATTATGGGGTATTATGATTTCCCCATGGTCATTATGGGGTATTATGATTTCCCCATGGTCATTATGGGGTATTATGATTTCCCCATGGTCATTATGGGGTATTATAATTTCCCCATGGTCACTATGGGGTATTGGGGGATTATGATTTCCCCATGGGCATTATGGGGTATTATGATTTCCCCATGGTCATTATGGGATATTGGGGTATTGTGATTTCCCCATGGTCATTATGGGGTATTCTGATTTCCCCATGGTCATTGTGGGGTATTATGATTTCCCCATGGGCATTATGGGGTATTGGGGTATTATAATTTCCCCATGGTCACTATGTATTTTGTTTGTAAAAAAAAGTATGCAATCTGAAACATTCTTCCAAACCATAAGGTCAAAAGGTTTCTGGCCAATAGGAAAAGTATACATTCAATAAAAGTTGTAAAAATGTTTACTATGACAGGTTTAACTTGTACAAATGTGTAATATGATCCAAATGTTTACGTCCTTGAACAGGCTCAGGTTCCCGCAAGCAGCAGCTTGCGGGAACCTTAAATACGCGGGAACTAAGAAAATAAATAGATGTTGTTCAACGGCTTTTAGCTGAAGAAGTGGCTCTTATCCAACGGTAAGCCATTCCTGACAGTCAACCAGTGAGAAAGTTGGACATTAGAAATCCCAACACACATAAAGCCAATGTGCAAATTTGCTCACCCGCACAAAATGAAACAAACGTAAAGTAGCCTAATGGGAGAAAGCATGTTGCTTGCATACAAATCTATAACCTTGACAAGCTATATGCCTACTAAGCTTCAATATAGGTGAATATAAACGATGAGTTTGTGTATGCTACAAGAAAATACTGAACACTACAACCATCTAATCTACTGGGCTAGATATTTCTGGACATTTTAAATCATTTATTTATGTGTCATTTATATTGCACTGTTCCAGCAAACTGACCACTCCATTTCGTACGGCTCACCGACACACAACTAACACTCAACTCCACCTGTGTCAACAATGACAGCATTGTTCGATTGGACCATGTGTCATTCTAGACGTGCTAAACAACAATCATTGCAATTTTCTGTTTATGCTCCTCTGCTCTACGTCTCGCCATCCCACTATCCCGTATACGTAGGGTTCTGGGGAATTTCCAACCATGTATAAACCTGGCTTTCTGTGGCAATATTTGTTTAATTAACTTGTTCACCAAGCTAGACTAGAGCTATTGCTGATAACCTAGCCCACGGACTTATGGAAAAACTAAGGATTTCCAAAGTCATAGCTAGCAGCATAAAGCACATGCATATCACAAAGCAAATACAACAGGGCATACATGGAGAGCATTTAAAAAACAAGCACATTTATTCATTTAATATTCTTAACACGTTAGAAATCTACCAGGAATGCTTTAAATAAGCTTAAAGATACAAACTATTCAAGGTGAAACCTTAGCTCATAAAGCTAGTAATGAACATGATCTAGCATAAAAAAGGAATGTGTCTTCCTCAGGACTGAAACCTGTCAGAAAGTCTGTGGATCCAACACACCAAACAGGGCAACCAAATATAAGCTTCCCCAGATGAATACCCAACAGCTACTCCTCTTGTCAATATTCTATTAGTCACGTCACACCAAATAATGACATTTCTACAAAACTACCCATCCAGGCACTTCACCACATGTCTTTATTCAAATGATATCTAAATACAGGTCTGAGGCACCAGTTACCCTGGCATTCAGATGGCTTTCAGTTTCCAACGAAAGGTGGCTTTCATACTAACAATATTTTACCTGCATTCATTAAGCCAGCTTGCAATCTTGTTAGGGATGCGCCCTGAAAGAAAGAAACAACAACAACTCAAAGACAAATCCACTTTGACGTTCCTATCAACGCAATGTTACATTCAAGTGTCCCTTTGAAAATATCTTAACCCTGATGTTGACTTGAAGTCCAAATTCTAGTACACTCCTGGTTTGTTTTGTTACTCTTCCCCATCATTTCCCACAGCATCTTCATCTGAAGTACCTGTCTCCTCAGTTGGGCCGGTCTTCTCCTCCACAGTGGGCTCTTCACCGCACCCCTCCTGGATCTTAGCCTCCTGGCTGTCAGAAGGACCCTGCCAGGAGTCTTTGCTATGCGCCCAGGCCATCCTCTTCATATTCGCAGGCCTCCATACCTCGTCTCGGCCGGGGCTCACAGTGGTCTCACACTCCTCCATGGTCCCCTCTTGGATCCTCTCCGGGATCCGCGCGGTTGCTACAAACGAGGGATAACCACCTAAGGAGCAGAGGGATGTAATGAGACTAGACAGAGGCCAAACCTTTGCTCTAATCACAGGCATGAATATTTCCTAAGTGAGAGACCAAGTACTGAGACACACAGATTATTGCACTGTTATTGTTAAAATATTTACTGTTTATATTTAATTTTGTATCAGGAGAATTTTCTGTCAAGTAAAACTGCCTCATTTGGCCACTAAGGCAAAGCTCAGGTTACTCTGACGAAGACGCCAGTTGATGGGGGTACATATCATGAATTTAATATGGATTCAAGATTAGATTTCTATGCCTTTTCTTTTGACAGCTCCTTACTCTACCAAGTAAGTTGACTGAAAAGACCAGGGCTAATGACTCTGCTTCAAATGGTTACAGGCAGAGGGCAGATGGATTGGCCTTCCACCTAATTAGGTCAAAGACTGTCTATAGTAGATTGAGAGACTAATGGAACGTTCTTTGCACCGTCCATAAGAGACTTGACCACAGATCAGTCAGCACAATGGAAAGCCATCTTCTCCCTCTTCCACCTCTTATACACTTAATGTGTTTCACAGGTTGTGTTACACTTAATGTGTAAAGTTGTGTTTCTCAACTTTATTTCATTGGGATATGAAGAGATGTGTGAGCAAGAGAACAACTAAGTACTATGACTGCTGGGCTTCTCCGGCAGGCAGAACAGTACAGCTGTGGATGTCATAATAAGGACTGGCTAGAGTACCTTCTGTTCTGTACTGTACAAACATCCGTTCTCTCCCACACACACATGAATAGGCTAGTCAGTTACAAAGTCCTTTACAGAGCACTTCATGAAGACATATTCTGATTTATGTCCTAGTGCCAGCATCCCAAATGCTACCCAATTCCCTATTAAGTTCACTTCTTTTGTCCAGAGCCATATAGCGGGGTGGGCGGTAGACCTAGCATGTGACCAGAAACCAAAAAGTTGCTAGATGAAATTCCTGAGCTGACAAGGTGAATTAATTGCACGTCCCCTCCCTTAGTAGGCGCTCAATCTGGCAACACCATTTAGATGATTTGGGCCAAACGGGGAAAGCCAAAATCTAGGTTGGATCTTGTTTATAAATGGAGAACTATCCCAACCCCCTAATGTACTGCATCAGGAACTGGATGCTATTTGGGAAGCAGCCGGTGAATAGAGTCAGTGTTGAATAGAACAGGAAAGATACAAGCATAATGGTGGCTTTCTTACTGAAGATGGCTATAAGCAGACATATCCCATATCAGCCAGTTACACTACTACTACTCACTATAGCAGGAATAAAAAACAAACGTCACCCTAATCCATATACAGTGCACTACATAGGACAAAGGAGTATTGCGTCATGCTGTGTGGGGGTGATTATCACGTGTAAGGGTGTGTTGTGCCTTCAGTCAAACCCTCCCTGTGAATGTTATCCTGCTGATATTGCAAAACAGTAAACAGCTGTTCTGACTGCCGGAAAGGATGCCAAACCAACCTCCCAGAGCACACGCACACAAATAAACACATACACACCGAGGGAAACGTTAGCTTAGTAACGGGGACCGAACACCTGGACAAGAGCGGGAGGTCAAGGACATAAGAGAATAGTACAACTGGAGTTTAGAGGGTTCCCTACAGGGCAAATCTGTGGCATCTTTTTCTCAACAGAAGTCTGTTTCTTGTTCAGCAGCTGTTTCAGAACAAACACTTATCACGTGTGTTAACATCAAACTCCCTCAAAACAAAACAAGTTAAAAGGATCCATTTAGGTCCCAGACAACACACCATCCACAACAACCCATTCCGTTTCTGACCGGCTAAACCCTTCATGGGAAACTACGGATGTCCACTTCCCTTATGCACCAAATGGGAACAGTCACTCAGACACCTGGGATGTGTTCAACAGACACACAAGGAAACACATTGGGGCAGGTTCTCTCTCAATGCTTGGTTCCCTGTACAGAGGCCACACAAACTGCAACATGTCCCCAAATGAACCACCCAAGTGAACACTGACAAAACAATATTTTATAAAAAAGAACAAATATTTGGAGTAAACTAATCATTAAACTGCTCCAAGTATGCTACTTGGAGGAATGTAGGCATACATAGCCTAGCATTAATTTAACGAAAACACAGGCTAGTCAGTGCAGTTCTGGGCCAGGCTTATGGGGTAAGTAAAGTATCCCACTTCAGGACCCCCCCCCCAAAAATGCTAATGACCAATACCACTAATACTGGGGAAATGAACCTACTATACATGTAAAAACATTTGGACCCAATTATGACAAACACACTTCAGTTCAATGTTAAAATATCCAAACATTCCATCTTTCATTACGATGCAAACGGCAGAGCCCTAGCTGGTAAAAATGAATGCAGTATATAGCAAATAGGGTGCCGTTTTGAGTCAAGCAAGGCTAACGCTCTGAACATTGTCCAGAGTGGTAACAGAACCCCTCTGCCTCCCAAGGCCCTGCACACGTAATCGCACGCTGACCTTCTCTTCTGACACCCTTAACGGCACGCTACCAGGGGCATTAAGACAGTTGACTACCACCACACACTGACTGACACACATACCTCCATTCCCCATTGTGATATTGTTTTAAAGCAGTGTAGCCCGGGGCGTCATCCTGCATCAGTGGAGAGCTGATTCAGGTCACCTTCCTGTGACCTTTCTTTTTGTGAAGGGACTGGCATCAAGACCATTTGATAATGCCAGCCACACAAACCACTGAACAAAGGACCAGAAATAGACCAGCTTACACACAAACATTAAAAAGGGGTGCTTGTCAGGCTTGTCAATGATCGCAACATTTCCAGTAATTAAAATGTCAGCAGTGCCCAAAGCAAATCAGGTGTGAATTCTCCGTTTCTGGACATTGTCGAGTCTGAATATACCTCGTGATTTTAGAAATTAGGGGGGGGGGGGGGGGAGTGTTATCATACCCAAACCTGTTCTAAAAAACATTATCTGCACTTAAACTTTTTAGGGGTCCTATTTCTTAAGTTTTACAGTTGAAAGGTGTAATCCCAATTTGGACGACCGAGGGACACCATAGTCCCTGTACTGTCACACTTGACAAGATCTCCAAGGGAGAAACAAAGTATTAGGACTCAACAGCATCTCAGGTTCACTGGGATCAAATCCAAACAACTACAAAAGGACTTTATTTAGGAAATATGTGACACTGCTTCTCAAATTGCCAAAATTTCTAAAGAACTGCTGATACCATGATAAGCAGAGTAGCTTAGAAGTATTGTTCCGCTACAATCCAAACAAACTGCCTTTCCTGACATTAAATTGGGATGAATCCGGAATAAATCTTCAAGAAGATCAAACTGTTCTCAACCCCAGGAGGCTCCAAGAACAAACTATGCGGAAGCACTCAACATCATACCGTAAACGTTAGTGATTGAGAAGATGTCAGGTCATCAGTAAGCTAATGGAACTGCTCTGTTCCACAACAGCCACCTTGAAATGTAACATATCAGAATCCTAGCATGAGAGTTTTTTTTTTTTATTGCCACATCCCCTTTGAATGAGCTTTGTTTTCTCAAAACAGAAACATGTTCAAACAACACCCTACTTAATGTTGCATCAATAAAATGTCTTGCATGACTGATTATTTATTCTGTTACTCATTTAATTTTCCCTTAAACAAACTTATCTTGATGGTTCCAGAGAAGGATAATTTTATATAAGCCCCCTTATGTTCATGTTGACTCTCCTCACCTCCTATCCTAATAACCTTTGAACTTTTTCAAAAGAATGCCAGAGAAGACAGAGTGAGTAGGCCGGAGGTCAGAAGATCAACTGAGAAAACCTCATTGTGTTTTAGTGATCCATCCTGGGTTTTTACACTTCTAGCTCCCTAGACTTTCCTCTGGTCTCTGCCAGAGGGGATATTTTCACCACAGCCTATAAATCAGTCATGTTGACCCTCTGTCCCCTAGTAAAAGTGAATGGACTGGAGATGAGCACAAAAGCAGCATCTCAAATAGCATGTGGTACTCAATAGAACACTAGCAAGAAGACTTCATCCAAAGTAGTGCACTATACTGGGAATAGAAACCATTTGCCAGAAGTGGTCCAGCCTAAATAAGTCCTAGTTAAGAGTAACAACGCAAAAAATGCTTGCTGCTGGAAAACCAGGTATTATTAAGCACAAAACAGGTACCAACACATTCATTGTGCCAAGTTCAAAGTTCTAGGATGAGACCAAAAGAGTGATACTAATTGATACGGGTGTTTTTCCTCACTTATTGTGTGACAACTGTGTCACAGCTGTGATCTACAGGAGTAGGAACCGAGTAATATTTTTTTTTTATTGCGCTGCACTTATAAATGCTTATCTAAAAACAATATAAACGGTCGTAATGAAAGCAGGGTTAACCTGATTTAGTTGACAGGGAAACGGTGAAGTGGACATAAATGTTGGTTTGTGAAGCAAACACCTGACTGATGTGTGACGATGATACAATTTTATGTGCTCTGTAAAAACCCAGGGAAACTGCTGCACTGCAGGCCACAGCAGAAATACACATTTCACTGCATTCAAAAGCACAGTTTTAGTATTATAAAAATGGAGACTTTAATGTTTTCAAGACCCCTAAGGCGAGCCACGGAAAGTATGTTATGCTCATTAGAAACTGTCCACAATTGACATTTTCTATGCCCAACTTCAACAAAAACAGCACGTACAGCGAGGCAGAACATTCATTCTGACTGCCAATTAAGCACATCTATCACCCGGTAGCCTGACACACTCCCGGTATTCAGGGCAACAGAAATGAGCATTATAATGACAAGGTAACAGAGGTGTAATAAACCCCTTCTCCCCCGTTGTGTCGCCCCACCGGGACACTTTGTATGCTGGACATGCCGTTACAGACGGGAACGGGGGAGGGGCTCTAGCCACACAGGGACACATTGCAGACAACCTTCGCGATCTTCAGGCTTTCGAAATCTATTCTGCAGTCACTTAACTCGACTTACGCAGACAGACCAGTAGAGTTAGGGGGGGGGGGGTCAGCTGTTAAAATGGTTTAAGACTTTTAGGCCCAAATCCTGATCCACAGATTTAACAACGTGCTTCATGGAAGAGCAAAAACTACAAATATGAACTATTATGGCAAATAACTGATTTTGGTAATACACACTAATTACTTTGATCATACCTCTAATTACAATACACGCGTCAAGTGCTTTGCATGGGCCTAACGCCATACTGCTCAGTAAAGCTTGGTCCGTTCCTTTAGACCACAGGCTAGATGAAAGGGGAGCCTGAAGTCACACAACACTCAGCTTCTTGTAAAATCCTCCGTACACTAACCCGGCTATCTTCTGCATGTTTATTAAGCAGTGCCTCCGTCTCCAAAGACCTCTGCAGGCCACCATGACAAGAGTTAAAAGGACTAACTGCCACCCTGTCAATCTGCCTGGGAACATTGTCCTCTGTGCTTTGTTCACCTACTGGGGCTGTAAAGCACAAAGAGGGGGAAAATGGACGTCGGCCTGTCCAGCCAAGGCATCCCACCAGCCCGTAACACCATTATCCACCAGCAGCATTATCATAACAAGTCTTAATCATTAACCTCAGCCAGGTCAGTGTTGCCCTTGGTTTCCGTTTGATTAGCGCCAACCACACTGACAGAGCTCCTGACTGAGAATTGTTATTGGTGGCTCCATTATACAGCTAAGAAAACAGCTAGATTAGTACTGTTAGAGATTAGTCTATTGAATCCCTGAGACGGGGGGACACAAAACGATTAGTCGTTCTGTTTGCATTCTAGTTGCTTGGTACGAGCCCAATATGGCAGCTAGAGCCCAATATGGCAGCTAGAGCCCAATATGGCAGCTAGAGCCCAATATGGCAGCTAGAGCCCAATATGGCAGCTAGAGCCCAATATGGCAGCTAGAGCCCAATATGGCAGCTAGAGCCCAATATGGCAGCTAGAGCCCAATATGGCAGCACATTTTTATGGTCAATTTGCAGGGTTTGGGGAGGTCAAATATCACCTGGACGTTAATAATCAAGTCATTTTACGTGGACTGAGGAATGGTTCAAGAAGATGGTTCAGAATAATGTGTTCATACACTGGCTATTCCACATCCTACTGACAGGTCTAGTTAAACACATGGTGATGAAAAGAAAGCGAGGCCAAGGATATCCACAACTGTTATTGCCGGACACTGTACACTTGCAAAATGCTGGGTGAATCAAAACAGGGGATTAATCCCAATTACTGTGATCTACCACAAATCCTTAGGACTCTCCCTTCATGTCTCTCATAAAAGGGGAAAACTGGAGCAGGGGTATCGGATAGACAGCTTCTCTCTCCCTCCCCCATTCTCTCATGGTTAGAGTAAATAGGAGCTGTTCTGTTTTTGGGAAATGGGCCAACTTCATTTCCTGTGTCCAGAGCAGAACCCCAAGTCCTATGGTTGTGGGGACCCCAATGACTACTCCCATAAAAAAATGTTTTCCCTAAATCTAAAATAGCTTGTTCTTTGGGAGAGTGCCACATTTCTTTCATAGTAGGGATTTTTGGTCTTCATCATGAAACAAAAACCATTACATAAAAACTTTGAGTGTGTGGCTTGCAGCCATGTTCCTAGAAATACCCAAATCAGCTCTGAAAAACAAAAATATGGATTCCTTACACTGTGTGTGTGTTGGTGCGGAAACAAATGCACATCTGGCAGGTATGTAAAGCCAAGGCAGTTTGAATTGAGCGCTGCCCAGAAAAACATTTTCTGGGGACATTACATTTTAAGATGACCACCACTGGCCCAAACCCGCTGACCACCACTGGCCCAAACCCGCTGACCACCACTGGCCCAAACCCGCTGACCACCACTGGCCCAAACCCGCTGACCACCACTGGCCCAAACCCGCTGACCACCACTGGCCCAAACCCGCTGACCACCACTGGCCCAAACCCGCTGACCACCACTGGCCCAAACCCGCTGACCACCACTGGCCCACACCCGCTGAGCAACACTGGCCCAAACCTGCTGAGCAACACAGGCATAAAGATTAAAATCTTTTCTGTACATTTTGCAATTCGATGAAAACAAAATGACGTAACAAAGTCAATAAAAACCAAAATCAACAAAATTGAGGGCTAGATTCAAACTCCAAAAATCAAAGTACACAGTTGAAATCATAGGCTGTTCTAACTTGTGTGAACTTCATCACAGCAACTCATAAAATTACACTGTAGTGTATGGCCCCCACATGCCTGTATGCACGCCGACAACATCTTTTGGCGGATTGTGTTCTCCTCCCAGACTTGGATCAGGGCATCAGTGAGCTCCTGGACAGTCTTTGGCTTGATGATGTTGGATGCACCAAAACAGAACCTCCAAATGATTCACAATTGCATTCAGATCTGAGGAACTATCAATGGCATCAATGCCTTTGTTAACAAGCAACTACCTACACACTCTGGCCACATGAGGTCTGGCATTGTCCTGCACCAGGAGGACCACAGGGCCCACTGCACCAGGAGGACCACAGGGCCCACTGCACCAGGAGGACCACAGGAGACGCCTATGGTGGACATGCAAAGTCTGGTCTTCTCCAGCAAAAAACAATCAACCTGCAAAACAATTCCCTTTTTGGGGGTTGCCTGGCTGTTGCCTTTAGTACGGCTATTGTCGGTTTCATTTGCACTGGTGACATTGATTCACAATTGCTTATGCTTCCCCACTGGACAGATTAATATTTCTGAAGTTTAATGGACAAGGTGTTATATTGTGATGATTATGTTTTCCCTTAATTTATTTGAGCAGTGTAGATAAAAAACACAAACAATCCAATCAAAATATGGTCATGACATTTCTTAAGAAGGCTGGAGAGTTATTTGATTTCACATTTCCCTAGTTCTTCAGGCATGAGTCACTCATACAGGGACCTTTCCCAAGAATAATAAAAGCCATTTCAGACATGCAAGCCAGTATATTCTTTTTTGCTAAACCTTGTAGGGTAGCTCTACAAAAGGTAGGACTATTAGCTGGCAGCACAGGTCTGATAGGAATGTAGTCACACGTGTCAGTGTGACTCCTTAAATAACCTAGCAATAAGAGTGATTAAAATGTAATATATCTGTAAGAATGTATACTTTCATTTATGGACCATTAGCGGCATCCAGTACTTCAATGGTAGCAAGAATAAATGCTTGTTATGAAGTTACAGTTACGGCCCATTACCTATAAAGAAATTGGCATAATAGGTAACATAACCAATAACAACCCTCCCCTTGCCTGTATTATTGCACATCCTGGCAATCATTAGCAGTTGGTGAAAAATGTAAATGTTTACAAACAATGCGTTATGCCTAGACATTGGATCTTACAGTTTTTTCGAAATGCTTGAGCATTTTTGTCCAAATTGACCTCATTAAAAAGTTACCACACTGGTCCAACATGTAATATGCTAAACGTACTATGAAACTCAAAAACCACAGATGAAACTAATGAAAAGTTAGTTCAAAAATAATGATTGTACAGGGGCCAATCACAACTAATAATATAAGACACTGCCAATAATAATAATAAGACACGCTCCCGGTCAGAACCTCCAATCATATAGTACTGGTCTTTTCATTTTCCCAAGGGTCAGAATCAAAACGTTTGCTGAAGACTCATTCAGACACTATGGGGCTGTCCTTTGGAACAGCTTGCAAGATTATCGGAGGGACGCAGATACTATTGGAATTTTAAAAAAAAGGTTTTTGTTGTAGAGAAACATGGCTTAATACATCAGTAACATTGTGAATGGTTGGTTAGCTGGAGCTGCTCAACTGCACACAAACTCAACGTGCTCAAGCTCACCGGTATGTTAGTGAAAAACTTGCCATGCGTTCAACATTTGAATCCGTGCAGAAGAGGTTCACCTTTAATGTACTTGTTTTTCTGAGCTGTGACAACGTCTTACATGATATAATCTGAATTGTGTTTTTGTAGAACATTCCGTTTACTGTTTGGCAAACATTCAGATAGCATTGACTTGGCGTCTGGAGTCAACGACAATAGGAAAGGTACGGGGCTCATTAGGTTATATTAGAGATTAACCGGTGCCCAGTATCAATGAAAGTATCATAGCGATCAACAAAAAGTAATGTTGAAAGGATTAATTTGAAATATGTTTTTGTTGGTCTGACTTCGGTGAGGAATCACTCAATAGTCAACTATTGAGTGGATCCACCTGTGTTAGCTCTGCAAACACACCCTTAGCTCGAGTGTTGCACACCCATCTGGAAGACGTCATCTACAATAACACAACCTGTATTCCAAATGGCACCATATTTCCTATGAAGCGCACTACGTTTCATAAGAGCCAATTGGTTTAAGAGTAGAGGAATTTGGCAAACAAGTGTTTCATTTAGCAAATTGGGTAACGTAATCCTACAGATAGACATTATTTAATAGTCTCAACTGTAATAAAAGAAATTAAATCTTAGTTTATTGTACACATTTTATTTTATTATTATAATAATATTGGGCCGGCACCCAACAAAGTTCCCCCGTAGCTGAATTGCATAGCCTCCCCCTGCTGAAGGAAATAGGGTGCCATTTGGGACACAAACACAAAAGGTGCATGTGACCCAGGGCATATAGGCGGCTAGTTTGCTCAAGGAGGTACGTGTGCTGTGTATTTGGGTCAACATCATGTGAGAAACCTACCCATGAAACTAAAACAAAATCTACTGCAGGCTATATATGGTGTAGATCAGCCTTTATTGATGACAGACCTCCCCACAGGGGAGATGGTAAGGAATCCTAAGGTGTCATTGAGTTTAGGTGTCTAAACTCTCTAACGGTTCGGCTGGCCTCTCAGCACACTGTAGACTTCCTCAGCTCAATCCCAAGTTTGTAAGGTGGCACAGGCAGGTGTTTACTACCTAAATCCTATTTAGGTAGTAAACATCGTCCTAAAATATCCCAATTCAGGCAACTAACACAACTAACCCCTGTTAGGCAGGGGACTGCAATGACTTTTTTCCTTCCTAACACTAAATCCCATCCAGACAATACAAATATTTTTGCTCTGCAAAACGCATGTATGATGTATAATGAAAGCATGTCGAATACATTTAGCTTTATTGGAAAATAAATTTCAGGTATGAAAATGGTATGTATTTCACCTTTCTTTCTGAAATGTATACATACAATTTTGTCCAAATTTATTTCAAAACAATTCATGCTCACAGTAACAAATGATATTCATGTAAGCTTTGTCATGTTTTATCACTTTACAACAGACGGCAGGGAATGAGGGGTCCTGTTTGGAGCGATGGTTAGCATGCTGGACTTGAAAGCCTGCCAAATGCCTCCGTACATAAATGTATGCAAAAATATGATAATATATTTGGAAATGTTTTCTAAATGTATATATTACATTTCCTTAAATACATTAATTGGGCAATTTTTTTAAGTATCCCAAAAATATATTGAAAGTGTATACATTTTCTGTATGGGATACCATACACAGGTTCGTATGGCGGTTTCCTCTGTACAAACACCACAGCAAATGATATACAATGTGGTTCGTCCGGAAACACTTAATTCATTTACCATTAATATTTCCACATGGAACGTAAAAGTTCCCAAAACTGTCTCTGAACGTTTCCGGAAACCCAAATTATTTCAGCTGGGTTATACATTAGATATTTGTGGTATATACACACATACCAGTACTTGTCTCACCCCTATCTTTCTATGTACAAAAAAGTTATTAAAAGCTGGCTAAGAGTATATAAGAAGCATGTTTTTGTCCCATTGACATGAAACATTGGAATTGTTAAATTACTACAACTATAACAAACTATACTGATATGTTGACAGAGACTAAAAACAAAACATAAAACAGGTTAGTCTCTCACCTGAGAGGTTTTTGCCTTCTTGGCCTATCTTAAAGCATTCATGCTATCCTATACACCGCTTGACATGATGTGCAATTACATCTTAATGCCGTCCATTTGAATTGTAAACTTCCTCTGGACAGCAAACGGAGTTTGTAGGCCTTTCACACAAAAAACTTGAAAGCTTGAAATCAGTGACAAGTGAGGTCCATGTGAATACCAGGCAATATAAATATGCGAAATAGTGAAAGTAATCAGATTTGGAAACATCGTAGACGTTATGTTTGCATAATAATAACTTACCATTAGAACGCGTTTTGGAATAATGTTTAAAGCGTTGAAAAGCAGCTCCGTGGAAATAGAATCGGCCAAACTTTTCTCAAACTCATTGACTATGTAGTAGCATACGCGAAGTCTTCCGCCTTCGAAAAGAGTCATAGAGTAGGATAGAGGCCCTCTTGTGGCAACATGTCTTTTCAGCAGGGTGAGGCAACATTTTGCAGCACTTCGGTAGTACGTCATCAAACAAGGCCACGCCCCGTTTTGAGGAAAACAAAAAAAGGCATAGAAATGGATCTCAACTTTGTGGACAAGCATGCTTGTTTTTAGGTTAGCCGCCTGCATCATAAAAAGCTGAAAGGTTGTGTAGTGGGTTGCACCCACAATAAGTGAACTGTGGACTTGTGGACAGTTGTCATTACATATTTGAATATGTTCCTTGCTATCAACACAACATTGAAGAAAATCCCAATTATGCTTACACAATAATTAAGAATAAAGAGATAATAAATAAGAGTTTCTAAACTAGAAGTTGCATGATGTCTTGGTACTCACCAAGTTTATTATTGAGGGACTCATTGGGTCATCTTAGTGTAGTAGCAGTGACTGGTTTTTGAAGACGTTAGTCTCAAGGTGTCCTCTTTTGTCTCCCGGTGGTCAGTGGAGTTGTCATTGTAAACATTTAATTACTGTGGGTCCTCACCCTACCTAGCAGTCACCACGTGCAGACCAGTGGTCAACATATTAACATTAGAAATATATTTTACCTGGACTTTCATAGTAGGCATAGCTGTCCAAACAAGGATTATTCCAGGTAGTACGAGGAAAACTGAAAGTGCACAATAACGAACAGATCATTCTAGATGTATCTAAATAACAATTATGCTCAAAGATGGGAAGTTCTGCTAAACCGTCATTTTAACTGTTGCATGAAAAAAGATATCAAAGAAAAAGTCGGTCTAATACTAATGTGAAAAGTCTTTTGCAGCATCCGCTTTCTTTCCCCATAAAAAAGGTGTGTTCAAAGTGTTGCAGTGATGTGGACAGTGCCTTTTTTGAGATTCTAGTTTGGAAAGTACAGCCCACTTACTGATCCCTTGGAGATTTAAACAGCATTCGATACAGAAATCTAGCACCTGTGTTAAATAAATGCTATAAGGAGAACTGGATTGTTTTGTAACCTTGTCTTACTTAATTTCCAATCTTTTGACATAGTAATTCACCAAACAAAAATAACCTAGTTTGGAAGTATCATAACCAGCAATTTTGTTGAAATTTTTATTGGATTATTGTAGCATGAGTACATTTATATGGATCAGACTGTCGTTACGGGGCCCTTAACTCCTCAGAAAATAATAATTGTGTTATTATTTTTTTTTTACCTGGTTGGGGTCTCAATTTACTACTGAGATTAAGAACAGTAGAAAAACCAAAATCCAAAAATGGTTGGGCATAATCAATAGTAGTAGTAGTAGCAGGAATGGTATTGGTTATCAAGGTAAAGAGGCATGGCAGTCGGATATGGGAAATAACAAATGTGAAAGAAGAGAAACATTTGTACAATTGTAAAAAACTGTGAACAAAAAAAACAATACCTGCCCCATGTGCCCCCAAGCACTATGTGGTACAGCTGAGCTTGCTGATGCACTAGGTTTGCAACACTCCAAAAAAATCGATTAAAATTTTTGGCAACGAATGTTATCGATTATTTGGGTCTACTTGAGACGCAGCAGGAATACTTTTTTTTTAAAAGATAGCGGAATGTGCACTCCACATTCAAGGGAAGTCGCGTACAAACAAAAAAATTCTGAAGTACTGTATGACACCACTTGTTTCAGAAGTCAATCCGTTTCTTGCAAACGCAGAACAAATTTGCAACGCAGCACTCACGTGGGAGCACAGCATTTAATAACATGACGTGATGCCATGTTTTTCCCACTACAAACCCCTGTTCTACTTGAGCACATTGAGTTTGTGTGTTGTTTGTGTACAGTTAACCGTTCGCGACGTTACTACTGAATTAACCCCTTAGTGTAATGTTTGGTGAGTTCTCTCCACTCTGTTTGGTGAGTTCTCTGCCACAACTTAAACGTTGTGGCATTTAAATGCATTACAATTTACAACTAACATTTACAATTACAGTCAAAAGTCAAAGGAAAACAATTCAACTTTAATTTATTTTAAATGAACAATTAAAAATAAACAATTCATTTGGGAATTCAAGTATTTTTTGTATTCGATTAACCGAAGTAGTGATCGACAGATTAATGATCATCAAAATCATTGTTAGTTGTAGTCCTGACTAAATCAATGCCGTTCCTGATTATTGAAAAGCTGACCTTTAAAGCATTTACGGTTTCCAATGCATTGCGGAATATGTCAGCAGCTGTCAGATGCAGACCCAAACCAGATAGCGATAGAGAGGATGGACACGTACAATTGATGTGTTGAGCTGAATCAAGATTAACAAGGATTTGTTCATTTCATGCCAATTAGATACACATGACAGTATACTCACAATTTGGGAGCCTACATTTGAAGATAAAACAAAGATACGTCTTTAAATGCGTGTTTCACATTCTAGTCTAAATAGGGTACTCTTTTCATGTGCTTATTTATAGAATAATTGAAACGTTTTTTGACTGTCCTGAATTTTATAATCTAGAAAATGTAGAAGTACAACTTCTTGGCATAGTTGACAAAATAAACGTATCCTATTTTAGCTCCTCCTTTGGTGCCTTAAACGTAATGCTTCTAATTCACCACAAGACGACGCAATTGTATCTCCAATATAAGCGCATCTACGTGCATGTCTCAGACAGTTAACTTCTAAGAAAATCTGATTTAGGAAAACAACAAAAACAGTGAAAAATGACAAACAAATAGGGAATCAGGTGAGGTAAGACATCTCACGGCGCGCCCAGACACACACCAAACTTCACATCGAACGTACCCGCATACAATGTTTCCCGTGTTCAACGAAAGCACACATATTAACAACTTCAGCTAACGTTACAATAGCCTATACCAAGAACGCAGTAAAACGGCTTGTTATTATGTAACCAGTATATGTTTTAATTTAATATTTGAAAAGACATTAAATGCATGTTCACAAAATGTATTGTCTGAACGGTATTGCCTTTCGTTTAGTTTCTTCAACACTCTCACATCTACAATAATATGTGTTATTATTAATTTATTAAGGGTTGCCCATGCTATTATTACAATTATGCATTTTCCTTATACTTTATATAGGTCGTTGGCTATGTGCACTCCACACGGGGTCAGACAGGGTGCTTCCAGCAAAGGTGGTCACCTGCAATGTAAATCCACCAGAGGGGTTCTTAGCTCATTATTGAACCCACAACCAAACCCTTTAAAGACCACAGCTGTGTCCCAAGCCAGGATTGGACTTTCGCGTTTAAAATGTATATGTGGGTCCTGGTGAAAAACGTTGCGCTAAATTGGAAATTATTTCTTATTTTGTTACACAGCTACTGTCTACACTTTACATTGTGATTTATTACGGGCCATTACCAAAACGTAATCAGTGGTCTTACTAATTAATACACATTTGCATTTTGCATAAGCAATTAGTGCATGAAGGTGCAATGAAATGCAGAATCAGTTCAATCTAAGCGTATATTGAAGCGGAAGAGCATTGGTAAGAGTCTTTGGATTCCCAGCGTTTTTCCGGTAAAGGGGAGCTAAAAAATATATGGTTACCAAACACCAATCATACCCGACGCTATGTTCAGCAAGTTATTCCAACAGTTTGGTAAAACGGATTAAGGATAAAGTGAATATGCATTCGTTGGGATATGAGGTCATCTAATTTAACAACCAACACTACTGCCAACTGTTTTGTAAAAACGGAAAATCGGCCAAATAAAAACAATATGACAGATAATAAACTTTTGAGAAAATAGAGACTACTTATTATTGATTAATCAAGAAATCTCTGAAAAGCACTTGCACTGGGCATATATATCCATGGGCAAAATGTTTCATAAATAGCTTCTGTGGCAAAATAAGTAATTGTTGTTAATAAATATTAAAACAAATTGTTTCATTTAGCCTGTCGTCGTGTTTAGTATTTAGTGTGTGGTTTTCCCCTTTTATGAGTAGCTGTCGGTGGTGCTGAAAACCTCTACCACGTGTCTCCACAGTTTAAATTATGGCAACAGAAAGACGTGAAAACCGGAAAATCTTTAGTGCAACTTGACCTTTTTCTCTTAGGAGTCAATCGACCTACACAATGTGTCCTAGTTTAGTCAAGATAAGGTGTTCCCTACATCTCCTAGGCAGCCCTTTCAGGCGACCATGTTCTGAGGCCACTTGACCGTTACCTAGTTATCACCAAGGGACCTGTGCCCGGCGCTGCTTCACCCGACCATTAAATATACGCTGTCAAATAAAGCCTACCCCACCCTGACGTTTCAGAGCTGAGCAAACAGTGTGTATGTGGGGGTGTTTTTCTCGTGGTGTCAGACACAGCCCGAGTGGAAACGCTCGCTGAAAAAACTATTTGTTTAATAAAATGTAAAAAAAATATATGTTGCCTATATTTCCAAGTTTACTATTTGCTTTGGTTTAAAAATGGTTCAACGTTATCGTTTTATTTCGGGGTAAATACGTTTTTTTCCTCTATTATCTATAAAGATATGCATTGTTTTCGAGGCTAATAGGCTTAATTAATATAATGATAATATCCAACTGACGTGATATTACCCAATTTGCTGCCTGCTTTCTTACACCCAAATGAAATTGTTCATGTAATAATTTTCTCAAAGATATTAGACTTTCGGTGTAGTTACTACATTTTGAATGACCAGCCCTTACGTGTCCGTATGGTTTCAATCGTGTAGCCTGTTTTTATATGGACTAGCGCTCTAAATAGTATTCTTAATATTCCTGATGTTCTGTGTGTCTCATGGTCCGTCTTGATTGTGGCTTGTTACCCCCACTTGTTACGCGGCCTGTTCAACGGTCAACGTGTCGATTTTGGGGGCATTATATGAACTGAAGACAGCAGATTTGGGACGTTGGATCAAGGTAGTGAGCCGTGAAACAGGCTTTTGTTAGTGCGCGTGCAACTCGCGTGCCGACCAGCAGTTTGAAAAGAGGGGGAGATTCTGTGCTCATTACTTTACCAGCTCCAGCTAGGTCCAGACTGTACAACCAATCACTGTTGCCCATCCCAATCACGCAAGGCTAAAGAAGGCAATACCACTTAAATTATTAAAAATGAATGCCGACGCAGGCAGAAAATTGTGCCGTTGTTCCAAATGTTATATTTTGTTGTCTTTAATCATTTTAAAAGTGTATGTAAAACAACATAAAAGTTCACATTTTTTAAGAAAGATTCATGACCGGTCATTAAGGGCAATATTCTTAATCTGCATTTGTGAAGTGGACTGTTATTAGTTCAATGTCCCCAAAGTAACCTTATTTACTAAATGAACGTTACCGTAGATTTGTGAATCATAAAATCCTAATACATGTATGTTTAGAGGCTTAAGCAGGCTAGTATTGGGCCTAATGATTGAATATGTCTTACATGCTCGAAAGGGTTCATCCATCCTGCGGGTCCACACAGGTCCACGGAGTCCCTAACTGGCGACAGATGGCCACTTTCTTTTGGCCACAAAGGAGCGGAATACCGAGCGCTGGCGAATACAAATGGAACCATGTCACGTGACGCTTGGGGCCGTTTTTGCCTGACGTAGCTGGACCATATGGCGCGTGCCGGGAGTAAGGCCTGGGGTGGGTGGAGCCTGTTCCTGACAGTCATTGGGTGAAGCGATCGTGATGGTAAATGGATAGAGCCATAGAGACATGTTCATCTCTTCTAGTCACTCGCAGCATCAGCAGCAGCGCTATATAACCCGTGCATCGGTCGGCGCAGCTGTTACAATCCATTCACCGGACCTCACACTTCAAGAGGGGAATGCCAGAGTCGTAAGATCATTCTGCAAAACATAGGTACTTATTTATCAATATTATAATAACTTATTATTGCAAATGTTTTGGTGATATTAATTACATGGAATGTGCGTGATGTGATCTATCTATTACAGTGTAATTCAGTACAGCTATTCAACAGTTAAATACTTTCTGAATTGGCGTGAATTATTAATGGACACAAACCTGCTCAAATGATAGGTGTGACCATGTGTCACTTGTTACAGAAAGGAAACAGATATTCAGATATTCTGATGGAACTCATCAAAGACATTTCAAAGAAACAATTGGAAAACAAATGTTGATGAAATTGCGCAATGACATTATGTCAAGTTAGGTCATTTAATAATTTCTTATGCTTCTATATTGTTCTTGGTCATAGTCAAAAAGCCTATTATAATTGATAATTCAAACATGATTTTGGTTCAGATAAAGAAAGCCTAAAGATGTTTTGGACTTGATTATCTTACTTCAAATATACCATATATATATGATTTAATTTAACATTTTATGATTTTTTTTTTTTAAGTAATGTTTTTGTTTGTATGCTGATGATTGTCTGTTGTATTGGCAGATTTTCAATATGACTAAGTCCTACACGGAAGAAACCATGATGTCATCAGACCCCCAGGAATCTGTGACCTGGACTGACGAGTGTCAGGGCTCCCAGGACGAACAAGAGACGGAGAAGAAAAACGGCGCTATTGATTCCATGCACGGGGACCTCGATGAGGATGAGGAGGATGGATTCAACAGACTGGATGAGGATGATGATGATGACGATGATGAGGATGAGGAAGAGGAGGATGACGATCAGAAGCCAAAACGTCGTGGACCAAAAAAGAAGAAAATGACAAAAGCCAGAATGCAAAGGTTTAAGATGAGGCGCCAAAAGGCGAATGCGCGTGAGAGGAATCGAATGCACGGACTCAACGACGCTCTCGAGAGTTTGCGTAAAGTTGTTCCATGTTACTCCAAAACTCAAAAGCTCTCCAAAATCGAGACATTGCGTCTTGCTAAAAACTACATTTGGGCCCTGTCAGAGATCCTGCGGTCGGGTAAGAGCCCAGACCTAATGTCATTTGTGCAGGCCCTGTGTAAGGGCTTGTCTCAGCCCACTACAAACCTAGTGGCTGGTTGTCTGCAACTCAACCCCAGAACTTTCCTTCCTGAGCAGACACAGGAGATACCGTCTCATATGCAACCAGCAAGTGCTTCCTTCGCTGCACATACTTACTCCTACCAGACCCCTGGTCTTCCCAGCCCTCCATATGGTACAATGGACAGCTCTCACATCTTTCACGTCAAGCCCCATTCATACGGAAGCGCGCTGGAGCCGTTCTTTGAGACTGCGCTGCCGCTTACAGACTGCACTAGTCCTTCTTTTGACGGACCTTTAAGCCCACCATTGAGTGTCAACGGAAACTTTTCCTTTAAGCACGAGCCTTCGTCAGAGTTCGAAAAGAACTATGCCTTTACAATGCACTACCAGGCTGCGGCGGGACTGGCGGGTCCACAGGGACACGCGCCTCTTTACGCAAGTTCTGCGCCAAGATGTGAGATACCTATGGAAAACATTATGTCGTACGAAGGACACACTCATCACGAGAGAGTCATGAATGCTCAGCTCAACGCTATATTTCATGATTCGTGAAACTATCAGGCTAAAACGTAATCAAAGACTAACAAACGTGCGTCATGAAATGGCATCCTAGGGCCACACTGATGCAAAAGAGCAATTATTATCTGCTTGATCCTGTTATGTATGTATTTATTGTTGTTACTGCCTTTAGAAGAATTGTGCGAATGCATTGCATATTCATATGTTATGTATTCAATATCGCTTCTGCATTACGGTATAGGTCACATTGTGTACAATAGTGGTGACCATACTCAGAATGTGTTGGTTATCTATGTTTCAAAATCCCAAGCAATAATTTGGAAAACTATGCAATTTTAAACGAATACCTGGGCCACTAAAAATATGAAGATTTCTATATTTTTCAACTAGCATTTTACAATTGATCTATCCCCAACTGAAATATTTTGTTGTGATTTTGTACAGAATTAAGGATTCATTTTTTATAAAGTCTAGTTCTTTCATTTCACGCAGCTCAATGTTATTAATGTTTTATAAAATATAATTTTTCTGTTTATATGACACTATCATTCTATTAAAAATATGTATACTGAAGCAAGTGCTTATATAAATCAGTTTCCTGCCTTACTGCAAAACATGCACAATATTGTTTATTGAATTTCGCCTGAAACGTCATGAGACCCTATTCAACATCTTCATTTCGTTTAAAAGGTGACCAATACACTGGGACCTACTACTTGCGAATGGCTTGTTTGTGAGTATCCAGGAAATAGCCGTTGTATAAACGAAGTTTATTTCAAAACTTAACATTGAGGCGTGCATGGGCCCAGTTAAAAAAGAATTATGAGTGTAGCACATTTTGAAACATACCACGCACCTCAATGCGCGGTTGCATGCCTGTCCAAATCATTGCAAAATGGCCATACAGCGTAATGCTCAACTTCAATATGTGCTGACTGTATATTGTTTGTATGTAATTTTATATTTTAGGATGTTTTCAGGACTCATAGGGACTGGTTGCCACTGAGCTATACTCATGTTGCTTCTTTACATTTTGTTTTTAGGCTTAAAATATTTTCAAATGTGATTAAAATGTACGTGATTCCACTGAGATAAATGTATATCTCATGAGGCGCACTCAATTATTTGTAGAATAAAGTAAATAAGTGGCCTACAATTTTTTATTTATTTACTGGATTTATTACGCAGCTACAAGAAAATGTTACTATTGGGCAGCACTGATATTGCAGACATTTTCTTTCTTCAAATCTATAATACAATCTCTGAACATGGGTTTCGTGCATTTTTACGCACGACAAAGAGTGATTATTTATCTTGGGGCAACTAAATAATTATTTACTATGTTGTCTGTCCTAAGCTATTTTTAGAAATGTATGCATGGACTTATTCTTATCTTGATTAAAAACATATTAAGCCTCCTATTTGCGATGCACAATTGAGCAGACACTTCCCAAATAACTAACATTTCCTAACGTTTTTAAAGCTGATGTACAATCAATGGCGTGGATTGCTGCAGTCTGGACCATTCACATGCCACAATTCGTTCCAAATAGCACCAAATGCACTATTATAACCCTATTGTACTAATTCTGAGCAAAGCCCAGGCACACATTATTACTTTATAGGGAGTAGGGTACCATTTAGGAACCAAACCTTTTCTTGTATGCAAACCGGGCGAGGCACAGATGTTACTTCTGCAGGGGAGATTTTTAATTTATGAAAATGATCTTGTTAATGCATGAACACTCACAGGCTGCGTCTATAACCGAATACTTCTATCATAATGCAAACCATCATGCAGGGGGCAACATCAACGGTAGGTAACTAAATGGTGCTTTACTCCCAGTTAAACTTGAATACCAATTAGGGGTGTATCCTTGGCTACCCTTCAACCTGCCCATTTTATGTATATCTACTACTGATTGGCATTGTGGGATTGTTATTGGAATTATTTGATAGCATACATGTTATGGGAAAGAAAAACCCTAACAGCATGCTAGAATCTGAAACGATAGAACGAAAAAGGAAATCAGATATATTTAGGCCTGCTCATCAAAGCTATATCTCGTGTGGCCGCTCGTCCTTAACACGGTCGTTTATAACACACACACAGGTAGCACACAGGTTTATTAATTTGACTGGTTCCCTAGTCGGTTTGTCTGCAAACTTTCAAATGTTTCTCATATGTATCTGTATTGTTTGAAACTTAATTAATGGGCGTGCAGGATTCACGTGTTAAATCGGGAACTGTCCATGGTACTGCTAAGGATATTGGCACCAAAGGTCTTTTGTAGGTCTGTTACTAGATAGGATATAGGTGAATATTTCATACAATTAACGAAGCAAATAAAGGCTTTAGTTTTATTGTTGAAATAATTTGTGGGCCCTTATAAGATGATACAAGTCTAATGACTGTCATGTAGTGTATATATAATATAAAACCCATTATACGTTGTTTGCACATCGGGGTGACAAAGATGCTGATTTCAAATCGACGCCATGTTAGCTGTACTTCTATTGCAGTGGAATATCTTAAAAACCTAACCAATGGCTGCTAAGTGGCATTGCTTAAAAACACTTCAAACGTACAACATTTCAGTTTTCTAACATCTTGTGTTATCATTGGCTCGGTTCTAATGTAATTAAACTTACCAATGATTTAACATAGTCTTTGCAGTAGCAAATTAATCTTGGGCATGTACTACACATTAGAACAGGGGTATTCAACACTAGATTTTGAAGACACTTCCACTAAATTCTTTCAATGCCACTCTCTTATCAGGGACTGACCTAGTCCTGGGACACCAGGTGGGTGAAATGAATGCCAACAGGCCCTGGTCTTCGTGGGTTAAGGGTTGAAAACCCCTACATTAGAATGACTTCAAAAAATGAATTCTAGACAGTAAGCGCGTGCCCAGGTTGAACGGACCCTCCACGGGGCGCGCTTGGCTGTGTGATTAGAAGCAGGCCGAGGGGGACGTTTCAACTAGCGGACCTGCCATATTATCTTACAGTCGCGGGCACGAGCCAATGCAAGCCACCAAGTTATTCTCCCTGGGCACGTATCATTGCGGAAATACAACTTTACTGTTAACGTTTTGGCATCATGTTTGAGTCCCCTCGAACATCTATTAAAACCCGGGACGCATGGTCAGAGAGTCAGGAGGAGTTGAACCAGACGCAACCGGTGTCTCCGGTAAGTACTGGGAACCGTGGGAAGAAAAAGAAAAAGAAAAGGAAACCACAACAACACACTGCCAAACAATTGGCTTCCGCTCCCAAGATCTGCACGGAGGATCCGTGTGGAGGAAAAGAAGAACAATCCGAGAAACGATACCTCGATTACGACACAGACGAACCGATACTGAGAGGGATATTTCAAATAGGGAAGAGGAGTCACGACGTCCTGTTGACTTCGAGAAGGGTGACATGGAGTCCTATTCAGCCAGAGACCCCTACAGGTGAGTTACTGTTTCAACAGTTTCCATGGCAATTATTGACAAATCTTTATTTTGCCAGTGCGCTTTGCAGAAAACTACGCTGACATCTATAGGTTAGGTATAGGTTATAGTTTCAAGATAACACGGATCATTTTCAAACTCAGTGTAGCAGGCGTTTAGACGTCACCTTTGTAGCTGACGGAAATATTCAACATTTACACCCGCTAATCAAATGCAATTCATGGCCGTTAACATAAGCTGTCTTGGGTTTAGCGATCGTCTACACAAGAATAGTTATTTATAGTTTTCTACCCTACAGCTGGAGATAACAAAATCTCTCCTTTAGTATATTATCATCGAAAACGTGTCAAGGAGTTTCATACAGGTTGACTAAAGAAAGCGATAAGGCATGTATTTTTATATTTATATATTAAACATTAAAGCTTTTAGGCCTGGGTTTAGTAACAGTTAACATATATTTAAAAATAATGCCCAAACTCAAATGGAATAGAATGAACCATTTTGTACTGTGTACAGTCCGTATTAGAATGCTGACCTTATGGCATGGCTTGACAAATTTTCCTCAAAGAATATTTAAAAGAAATTGACAATCAGACATCTCATCCTATTATTCAGAACACATTTCTAGTAATTTCCTTTTCCATAACACATTATGGGTTTGATGTGGTATGTTTTTATATGTGCATAATCTCTAAATAGAGTAACCCTAATGCTTCAGCTAACAATTCAATTAAAAGTTTGAAAGCCAATAGTTTTTGATGACACTGCCACTTTTAAATGTAATGATCAATATATGTGGACTTTCCAATTTTCAGGTCTGACATATTATTGTCTTAAAATAGTTTTTTGAAGTTAATAACCTTTTCAGTCTCAAGATCTTTCCATTTTTCCAAAGGTCCACTAGGGTGAAACCCAAGTGTTTTTAAAGTCTTGTTCCTATATACTTCCTCCCAAATGTGTTGTGGTCTGGTGGACTACAAAATCTGAATACCTAAAGAAACTCCCAGAGAAACATCAATGTTTTGGAAATTCTGACTGGTTTGCTTACCACTTTTCTTTTTTGATGCCTGACAGAAATTGCATCGCCTGGATAGATGTTTTACCAATTAGCTGAACAAGACAAATACTTTCTGTCAGTTGATGACGTGGAACACAATGGTTATGCACGGTAGCTCAACAATATACTCAAAAAGGTCACTCTGTAATGTTATGGCTACTCACTCAACACTGGGCGCAACAACATGGGGATGAGGTTACATTATAGTAGGCTTGTGAGCTACAGCTAATAATCCATGGGCTACGGCTCAGAGCTTTGGGATTTCAATCCCATGGTTTGCACGCCTTTAGTTTTAACCCTTCCCAAACCACAATCCTAAACATAACCACTCAGAATGAAGCGGTTTAACATGTAAAATCCGTTATGGCTGGTGAAATAGTAACCATTATTTCAGCAGATGCACCCAACGTTTACGATAATGGGTTTTTGAACTCTTTAAGTCAGATACTTGTTAGATTGACTTACTATTACTATTTAGTTGTTGCTGGTGAAATGAATACAACTCTCTGGCCCCTATATGGACAAATCAAACATATCTGACAGTTCATCCTTACAAAATTCAATGTTGGATTTTGCACTTATTTGGAGACCCCATAATCCCAAAAACTATAATTTATTTATTTATGAAACATCTGTAATTTTCTAGAATATACTATCTACTATTTTAATTTCATTTGGTTAATTTAGTCAAGAAGGTGGAAATAGTACAAATGTCAATGTTAGATGAAATGGGAACACACATCAGGTCTCAATAAACAAAATATATTAAAGATCAAAATCTTTACTGTACTATTCCTTGTGAACAAAATGACCTAAAAACAGTAAATGGAAGCCAAAGTCACCAACCAATTGGAGGCAGGATTGAAACTCACACAAAATCTCTAAGTTACTTGCGTGAATTTAATCACGTCAACTGATAATGTGATTCAATAGTGTTTATGGCCCCCACATGCCTGTATGCACTACAGACAATGACTTGGAATGCTCCTGATGAGATGGCTGATAGTGTCCTTGGGGTTCTTCTCCCAGACCTTTATCAGGGCATCAGTGAGCTCCTAGACAGTCTGTGGCGCTACTTGGCAGAGTTTGATGCATTGGTTCATGATGTCCCAGAGGTTCTCAGTCGGATTCAAGTCTGGGGAACGTGAAGGCCAGTCAATTGCATCAATGCCTTCTTCATCCATGAACTGCTTACACACTCCTGCCACACAAGGCCGGGCATTGTCTTGCTCCAAGAGAACCCAGGGCCCACCGCAACAGCGTACCGGTCATGCAGGATTCGGCATCTCCAGACTCTTTCACATCTGTGGCATACTCAATGTTAACCTGCTCTCAGCTGTAAAGAGAACAGAGCGCAAATGGCGGACCGGCCAATTCTGGTGTTCTCTGGTGAATGCCAATCAAGCTACAAGGTGCTGGGCTGTGAGCACAGGTCCCACTAGAGGAGGTCTGCCCTCATGACAGTCTGGTCAGAAACATGCACACCGGTAGCCCGCTGGAGGTCATTTTGTAGAGCTTTGGCCCCTATGGTTTCTCCTCGCACAAAGGAGCAGATACAGGTCCTGCTGCTGGGTTGGTGCCATTTTACACCTTGTAATCGTGTTTGTTTTTAACGCAGTGCCTTGTTTCAGCTTTGTTACTTCTGACAGACCTATCACATTTTATTGTGTTGCAGGCATTAAATACAAGGTGGACATCTTTTGTTCAAGAAACAGTTAAATGTCAACATTTTATATGTTGTGTTTTCTATTGAATATATGGTTTAAATAATTGGACATTATGTTTTTATTTACATTCTGTTTTTATTTACATTTTACACAGGGTCCCAACCTATTTGGAAATAGGGATGTATGTTTTTGAGAAACTTTATGAAGTAATTTGCTGACCTGTCTCATGTCTTGGCTGTTGCCAGAAAGCCATGTGTAACAGATGTGTTGGTAATAGACTCTGTCTCTGACCGGCCAGTATGCCGACTGTTGTGAACACCTAAAGCAGAGCATCTGGCGTTCCTGGGGACAGTTGGTCCAAGTCCCAAATGGCACCCTATTGCTCTCATAGTGCATATAACCCTGGTCAAAGGTAGCACACTTTGTAGGGATTAGTATGCCATTTCATTAGAACTTGTCCAAGTAAATGATACTCACACATCTCCATCTGCATCTCCACATTGAAGGATGGATACATGGGACATGAAGTGATCATCATGGGGTGGTCTAGGAGGCCCTGCTAGGCTACTTAGTTCCAGTAGGAAGGGGGTGGAATGGGGTACGCACACTTTTTAATGTGTTTTAGCTGTATTATTCACTAATATAGATTAATTGTTTTGTTGAAATCATTTTTTTATTTACTCAAATAATAAGGGTTAGAAGATTCGTTTTACTGCTGGAAAATAATGATTGTCACCCCAAAATCATATTAATGCATTTTCAATGTTCAGTGTTTCTTGCACAATGTCAGACTACATAAAGAAAATGTAATCACAATGCACTCACTGATGAAACTGCTATATAAAATATAATAATTTCTAGTGAATCATGTGGGATTTAAACGTAATATCTATCCTTTATTTTTTTGTTCATAGTATTGATCCAACATGGCATTAGTAGTTTAATGTTTTAATTCATTTTCTTTTTTTTTGCTTAAGCTTTAGAAGCAATAATTTTTGGTAATGTTTGATCCAAGCTAATGTTATTAAGCCAACACTCTCATTAACCAGAAAGCATCAATCTAATAACCCCCTATGGCTGCTACCAAATGCTCAAATAAAACTGCCAGAAAAACCATAGGTGAAGGTTCTTTATTGGACAGTCTTGTAATTCTGTTCTGCCCAGGGATAGACAATCTTGATATGAACATATACTGACATTTAATATTTGTTTTTCTTTCCATTTAATGTACTGATGTTTTATTTTGCTCCTGCAAGAGCTGGACTTCCCCTGGATCCGGTTCTGTTGGCCTTGGTTACAGTGATTAGACCTTGGCCCTCAGGTTACACTGTTGATTCGAGCTCTGGGTATTATCGAAAACGATTCGTTTCATGTAGTATTTATTATCCTGATGCACTTTGCGATCTGAGTTGATGCGTGCTTCCCACCAAGAGCATGCATTTTGTTCAGAATGCTAACCCTTTGAAAGACGGCAGTAGAGGCCTTATTAAATGTATTGTGCTACTGCATACACAACATGATTAAAATTAATTTCTTAATGATGAAATAAGAATTTGGTGTGTCTGCTTTTTTAACAAACAGAAGAAACTAAATTTTACAGGGAAAAATAAACTACAATCCACCCAGATGGTATTGTAATTCCATTAACGTTCTTAAATGTAGCTAAATGACATTCCGGATCACTCCATCTTGCAGAAATAGGACATCTTAAATATTTCATAATCTGTTTAATTGATTCTGACCTAGAAATCCCTCAGAAGTGATTAGTCCCAGAGAGAAGGATGTGCTTTTCCTGGTCAGTTCACTTGTGGGTTTTTGAGGGGTTAAATTAGGTTTTAAAATATCCTGTTTCTCAGAGGCTCATCAGTTAAGCCTGCTTGTGAGTCAGTCTCTCTTCAGTGCTGTGTGATTAATTACCCCACAGAGGTTTTTGATGTTCCACATTTTCTTCTCACAGGCCAGCTTCTTAAAACTTAAAGACAAGATTTCTCATCTTCAGAAAGTGTGTTTTTGGAGTAACATCAGCCAATTAATATGCTTGACTAAGGCTAGGTGCATAAGCGCAGTTAAATTAAAACACATCCCAGTATGTCTAACCTATCAGATATTTTTGTTTTACTGTGCCACGAGCAGAATATATTTACATCCTACATTTTGAGGCCTTTTGCCTTTAGCTCACTGCTGGCTGAGTTGACATATTTCTGGAAATTGTATTGGTTTGTGGAGAAATCTTTTGGCTCTTTAGTATCATATACATTTTTTACTGAAAGTAACCACTCTCATTTGGTGATATTAGCACAGGGTAACATAGGTTACCAAACTGGATTGTAGGAAAAAGATCCTATTCAATTATGACATTCTTTTTTACACAAACAAATCATGCATACCTGATGATCTTCTTTGAAATCTCAAAATTCTTCTTGATTTTATACGTTTGAACTACAACTTTTTAAATATGAATTAATGCTCCATGAGCAGGAATGGAACCCTTTTGCTTTTAACCCTTTAAAGGTACCAACATAATACATACTGGGACTGGTAAGGATGCTTGAAAAGAACAGACCTAACATTCTAAACAAAAATAACAGCAATAACTAGTATTATTGTTTACTCCATATGGAGAATCACTATCATCCCTCAGGTAACAATTCAATTCCTAGTTGGAAGTTGAGTGATTTTGATGACCTGATTTTTGACAACATTTTATATAAGTATATAATACACATACAGATTTACAGTCTCAGCATAAAATATCTGGGGGCAGAGAGATGAACAGCGTTTCAGTGCAGCATAGCACATCTATTTAGTTTGGCGGTGGTTTGGTGTAGAGCATAATCTTACTAGTCTCTATAAAACAGATGGCAATTGCTGAAGTTATGGCACTGAGCACAGTTTATCATATGCTTGCTGTCTAACAATCAATAATATTGTGGCTCGGTTTTTTCTCCCCTATTTAGTCCAGGCTGCGTTCTCACCTGCTCCCAACCGCACCATGGTACAAATAAAATATGTGAACGGTCTACTGCTTCTTGCAGACATGGTAGTCGTTTACTCACCACTATCAACAGCTTCATATTATGTCACAACCTGTGCTGTCATTCCAAAATGCCTGAGAATGGGGTGTGTGCTTAGAGTTTGTAATGGACTGCTGTTAGTCTATACCAGTAATAGAAGGAGTCCCAAGGGTACATTGTTGTTGGAGGGATACATTTTTTGCCATATTTCTAGTTCAATGTTTCTGACAGTCAAAGATAATTAGCAGCACTTTACAAGGACTAGAGTGACCTCAACAAGGGATCAGTATGTATAGTCTGGGACCTCTCTGTATAACATTTGGGACTGACAGTCAGAGAGCGACACGGTCTAATTGCACAAAGGAAACAAACAGACATTGTCGTCTGGTCTGTTTGCTTCCGGGTGGCTTGAAAACGGCAATATAAAAATGTCAATATTGAGTTTCTGTGTGAATGTGTGTGATGGTGTGTGTCTGGTCACTCATGCAGGCCCCTGAATGCACAGGTGGAAACTATGATCCGAGGTGCCTCACTGGGAACCGCATGGCCCACACAACATGGTGGCAAAACACGAGCACTACACTGACCTGGCACAGACGGGCTATGCTTGGACCCTTGTCAACGTACCAACACGAGGTCTGCCTCTCCTCATCTGGGACTCAGAACGCTGTTACAAAACCCTGTGAGAATTTGAGATCCAAGCCAATGAACACTATACTACTAGATATCCTATTCCATTTGAGATGTATCAAATAAGCTTTTTGTTTGTCAATAATTATCTTACATCATATGTTGTTGATTGCCCGATATCTGCTGGAAGCCACACAGTACTGGCAGGAAGCCTGCAGGTCAACAAAACATTGGGTGATATGCAATATTGAAATATACAATTGTTTTCTGCAAGCTTGCTTAGTTTTAACCCTTCTTTAACCTCTTACAAGATTGTGTATGTTTGAATCAAATTTATTTTTGGAGCAGTTTTTTAACATACTCTATACTGAAATATTGCTATTCACACAATTTTTCTAAGTGTATTAATGAATGACGCATTAATACCCTAGGAGCAAGAAACAACAGTGTAAATTCACAGTGGCTAGGAAAAACTGCCTAAAAGGAGCAGATACTTAACAAGAAACCTAGAGAGGAACCAGGCTTCTGCCTCTTCTGCTATGTTGGGTAAATATGTTAAGAGTACAAATTATAATAACTATTAAATGCACGTGGGCAGTCCAGAGTCTATTAAACACAGTCTGAGTTGAAAGCTTGACCCGATGGACGAGGACAGGGACACAATGAGGGAGGAATGGTCAGCAGAGTGCCAGCTGGAATCATCAGGAATCTTCTAGATCTGCAACACAACCAGGAGGACTTTGGACATGGACAGCTACACGTTTTTCAAGTTTAAACTGAGCAGTATACAATTTAGAGAGCGCATTCCACAGATTAACAAGGCTTTACAATGGAGAAGGAGAACTGACCCTACTCCCCCGGCGCAATAATATGTCAGCGCAAAACCTTGGGGCTGAGAAGGAGGGGGCCAGTGACACTGTGGCCCTATCCCAGGGTAACCCCGGACAGGAGGTGTCCCAATACATCTTCAGAATGGCTAATGGTAACCCATTAGAGTAGATCCCCCAAAGGTTTATCTATGAGATCTCTGGAGACACACTGGATATATAATGTAGATCTATAGTCAGACTTTACAAAAAAGCGAGGCTCCATGTTATTTGACCCTATGTGTCAACAGACATGTTTCATTGATCTGGCTCTTATATAGCTGTGACCCACAACATATGGTCCTGAATTTAAGGATTAACTTATTTTCCCCTGGCAGTGTTTGTGTATCTGTGTGTCTGTAATCTGTTAGTGTATTCCAGAATACACTTTGGCATTATGTGCATTGCAAAACTAATATCTAAATTATAGTGATTTACATAGCATGTACATCACCAGTTCAATGCATTATCAGACACCACCATAGGGCCTCAGTATGGGATTAGGTGAGCCAAACAGTCCTGAACTCACTTAAAACATGGGCTACTGTAATATAATGTGCCTGGTGCCTTTCAGTAATTCTACTGGATTATGGCCCATTACCAAGAAGTAAGATCATTTTGATCTGCAACTTTGTGCCATGACATTGATGATACCTGTGTATCTCTGTGTATGACTGTGCACTGTGTGCAGCCCACCCACAGAGGTATACAAAGAAAGTATAGGCAGAAGGAAAATATAGGCGGGCCAGAGTCCGGAGTCTTTGAATGGCGAATAACACCTGAACAAGTGAGCATGTGTAGAACCTGCAAACACAATTAGTGGCAAGCAGATAAGTCCCTCTATAACCCTGTTTACGGTTGAAATCAGGCAGATGTGCTAACATAGATTCACACTGGACAATTCGCCAGCTTACTGTAATGTGGGAGATGCAATAGTTGGGGATTAGTTGCCCCCTTTCACATAATGACCCTGGTTCATATACCCTGTACATCCCTTTGTTGGAGAAGTGGGACAGATAGGTGGTTCATATACCCTGTACATCCCTGTATTAGAGAGGAGAGACAGATAGGTGATTCATATACCCTGTACATACCTGTATTACAGAGGAGAGACAGATAGGTGGTTCATATACCCTGTACATACCTGTATTACAGAGGAGAGACAGATAGGTGGTTCATATACCCTGTACATCCCTGTATTACAGAGGAGAGACAGATAGGTGGTTCATATACCCTGTACATACCTGTATTAGAGAGGAGAGACAGATAGGTGGTTCATATACCCTGTACATCCCTGTATTACAGAGGAGAGACAGATAGGTGGTTCATATACCCTGTACATACCTGTATTAGAGAGGAGAGACAGATAGGTGGTTCATATACCCTGTACATACCTGTATTACAGAGGAGAGACAGATAGGTGGTTCATATACCCTGTACATACCTGTATTACAGAGGAGAGACAGATAGGTGGTTCATATACCCTGTACAT